>SZWC01021847.1:13851-44938 GCA_023375785.1 Penium margaritaceum | reverse complement strand
GAGAGAGAGAGAGAGAGAGAGAGAGAGAGAGAGAGAGAGAGAGAGAGAGAGAAAGAGAGGGAGGGAGATACAAAGAGGGAGAGGGAGAGAAAGAGAGACTAGTGGATGTGTAAATCCCGGAAGCAATTTAAAACTGGAAAGAGGTGGATATTCGACTGGGGAAAACATGCTTATTGAGAAAGATTGGCAGGCATGTATGGATAAAATGATGAAAGAAAACTGCTATGTACTGGCCAATGAGTGTCCAGCCTAATCATGACATCCAGGTGTAGGTTGAGTGAAGGTGCTAGGCGATTGGTGAATACCTGTAAGCATGTTGTACATTCTTACCATGTTTACTACGAACAAATGTTTGTTTAACATAGTGTAAACAGTGCATTTTGGTATAGGGTGGTTGTGTTCTTGGAAGAAACGCACAAAGGAACAACATGTTACTCTACAAACGCTCCAAAATTGGTAGTTTAACTGAAAAGATAATGAAACAATTATGGGGGGTACATGGGGTTGCATACACAAAAGGTAAGTGGGATGCATCTACATCCACGGTTGCCAATTATCCGTGGCATACAAGGGAGTTTTCGTCGTAGCTCGAATACCCACCATCTAGCACATGGTGTCCGGAATGGGTGGTGGAAAGACATACATGGCGTCCCACTTACCCTTGACCCAGTGCCAGATAGCTTCCGCCTCCTCGCATGTAAGCTTGGGTGGAGGGTGGGTGCCAATTCACCATGGATCACAAGGAACGTGGGTGATGTCTCCCAAGTCGTCCATCGGAGGTAGTGAACGGTCCAGGCCCGTGGGGTCAATGTGCGTGGTGGACAGGGGTCATTCCATCGCAAAGAAGTGTAGGTTTAGTGGAGGACTATGAAACATAGCTTCAGTCAATTGCGAACTCACACGGTCAGCTATGCAAACTAGTTGGTTTATAACCTTCAACAATAGCTCGTCTTGAAAGAGTTAGCAAAGCGCTGTTGTGTGAGATGACTAGTGTGCCATTGGACGTTGATGCGTGCGATAACACGGTCGTAATTCCTCCAACTAACAACCAATCGCATGGCACTGTGTAAGAGGCGAAAAGGATGCAAACAACAACAGACTACAACCATTTTGTCGAGTGTGGCACAATGAAGTGTAACTCTCATTACCATACCTTAACAACATTGTGTTAGACTCAGTGCAAATAGTAGACTAGTTTGGATATGGCTTCCTCGTATTGTATACCGTTGGAAACACCGCATTCGGGTGTGCCGTCTTTGCTATGTCGGACAATGGATAAGCAATGCCAGATGTAAAATGGTCGGGGCATCTCGTTTCCAAAAGATTATATGCAGGTATGCCAGGTTCAAATTTGGACATGGTTGGTATGAGTCTAATGCTAAAGTTGAGTATTCCAAAACGTTTAGATTGTGCAAAACGTTTGGCTCGGATTCCCATAAAACCGGAGGTTTGATTTTTATTCGGTAAGCACCTGCTAAAAAAAAATTCAAAGTCCCAGTCCGTATCCATGCTCAATCGCGAGAGGCGTCGATGAACGAGCAAGAAAAATGGTGCGCATGGCCAACCAAGCGATCGACGGTCATCGCTGAAATTTGCCGATCGATGCCTCGCGAGCTGTCGATGACAAACATTTCAATCGACGGCTTACGATCGGCTATTGCTTTCATTTCGAAATGGTCTGAGTCCCTCGATCACGTCGAGTTCTGAACTCCGACCGCAAGCTTAGTAAAAATACGATAAAGCAGCTTGATTACGACTCTAAACCTTTAGTTTTACTCAATCTCAAGTAAAGGCGTCCCATAATGAACTCCGCTGGTTCTGGGTGTAATGCTTGCGGGCACCTGCCGGGCCCCACGAAAGAGGGGCCATTTCAAAGCATGGAAAGTCTCGAGCTCAGCGCAAACCTAAAACAAACCTCTTTATAAATCATAACAAACCCGATGATTTTCTTGGTTTGTGAGACTTGGTGGATGAGTTTAATGTCATGCGTCGATAACGCATGACATGGTACCTCAATATGCCATTTTTCGCGTTCGCGGCGTCAAATGGATACTTGGGGAGTTTGTCGCTCGATGACGAGGGGATGAATAACTGTGTTCCGGAAACTGGGTGTTTGCGTCTTCCAAAACTAACATTTACCTTGCAAACTTGAAACTGACCAGATATCTGGAGAACAAACCGTGACTCAACGGTAGGCGGTCACTTTTCCCGAGACGAAGCCGCCCTTCTATCCACCTCCTCCCCGCAGGGTTGGTTACCCACGTGTCTTGTCTCCTGCCTGGTAATTGGTGTTCAGCGAACACGACGACACCCGGATTCACATTCAACAAAGAATCAGTCGGTCGTATCTTTGACGGCATCGTCTTGTCGTTTCTTCAGTTCGCCGGGTACGTGCAGGTCAAGGAAGCCCATTGCGAACAAACCGTGGCCATGCTGGGAAATGGCG
The DNA here is from genome assembly GCA_023375785.1 of Penium margaritaceum. Classification (NCBI taxonomy): domain Eukaryota; kingdom Viridiplantae; phylum Streptophyta; class Zygnematophyceae; order Desmidiales; family Peniaceae; genus Penium; species Penium margaritaceum. The sequence continues at coordinate 42,492 of SZWC01021847.1, read as the reverse complement.
GGGACAAGGGCAATTCGCCCTCATGAATATATTTCTGAATATCCTTCCACAAATGGCAATGGCTCGGTGTCCGAAATCGTACTCACCACAAAGTGTCGCTAAGATTCAAATCTATCCATCCTTGACCACACCTAGCTGGATCCCCTTAATGTTATCGCCATGTTCAAGAGCGCGCCAGCTCCTCCTCTCAAATGTGGCCACAAAAGCGGCCGACAGATTAAGGATTGTGCAGGTCAAGCGACATTGATAAAATCCGCTGCTTTATACTTTGGCAAACTCCTTAAGCAATTCTCAATTCGTAAGGGACAAAAATGTCCATGGTAGATGAAAACTTTTCTTTGAATCATCCGCCAAGAGAAGAAATAAGACAGTCAAAATTTAGAAATAAAGTGAAACTTATGTGATCATTTCAAAGGAAGTAACAGTATCTTGAATCCTAGAGTAGATCTAATAAACCAGAAGGTGATGAATCACCGTATGATATGTGAAAAACTTAGGTTCATAGCCCCATATCATATAACAATAAAATCAGTATGAATTTTTATTCAGAATTCTTCTCAAAATTTGAAAAACCCATTCACCTCTCTAATTAGCAAATTTTCTTACGATCTACATACATTATATAATTATTAATATTCAAAATCTTAAGAATATTAATTCATCAGTGGGAATAATTCGAAGATCTTGATTCAAATTGACAATTTACCATAATATTTTAAAACAATAATATTTTTTATCATTCAAACCTTAAGTAAAAATAAATTCACGACTACCAGTGAAGATAGTTATCATGTAAAATTTTCATCATGATTTTCTGATCAAAGTTATTCTAAAAATAACATATCATGTTTCATTGGATGAATAATTGATCACGAGATAAAAATCTTAAATTTTCAAGTTTAATAGAGTTCTTCACATCTTCACAAATGATAGAAAATCATGTTTTCAACAAATGTAAGATGTATGTGCAACAATTTCAAATTAAAATTTGGTCATAAAATAAAAAGCAATTCCTTAAAATAATGTCAAAACATTTTGTACATTTTATTAACTATTTTCCATTGCTCACCTTCTAGAATCTAAAAATTTCCATCTTTTGTACATAGTCATGCAATTGAAGAGCAATTGAACTTACCTAATCATGGAAAAATGTTTTGTTTGTAAACCCTAATAATATTGAGAAATTGAAACGAAAAATGTGTTGGTGTAATACGTTTTGGGATAGATTTTAATGAAAGTTAAATGTTTTCATTTTTACATATAAAAGTAAAACAATAAACTTTAAACAACAACTATTAATCTGTTGGCGAAATATTCAATTTATCTTTGGAGGAATAAATCCCATAAAAATGAAGACCTTTTGGATTAAAGCACATTCTAACCATTGAACATAATTTCACATCAATTCCTTTGTGAGAAAGAATTTGTCACCTAATTTTACAACCAAGTGAAAGGTGAGTAATCACATTTCGATCTTCTTCAACTCTCCTAACATGCAAGACTATTTCAAAACCATTAGACTAATCACATAAATTCTGGTATATTTCAATATTCTTTTTATGTTTACTCATCTTTTGGAGCATGCTTGAAAGGAAATATTTAACCTTCCATGTGAATCTTTCTGCTTTGAATGTTAAGAAAGGCTTTTGCGGGTCACTGATTGTTTAAGGCGCTTCTCTCCTCAATATCCTGCACTCGCACGATCCTCTATCTTAACTTAAAGTCAGCCAATAATGCTCGTTTAACATGGATAATGATGTCGACTCACGGCCATTCAACCCATTTTCAAAATTATGGCCAAGTAAGAAAAATGAGACAAGGACAATGGGTGCAGCTAATCATCGTTGAAATTGTTACTTCGGTGTTGTCAATAAGAGATTTCAATAAGATAAGAAATAACGACTCAGCTTCCTTCCTCATTTTGACAAGTTTTAATGTCCAGTCTTTGAAGTTTCTAATTCGACTTAGCAATGAAACTAAACAAGCATCAAACTCTCGAGTTTGTTCTTGAACTAGACCAAAACTCGCCACTTGAGAGGAACTTTGCAATTAGATGCTAACATCGTTAGGGGGAAAATGTTTTTGTGGAGAGTAATCAGCGAGAGCATGCCAAGTATCACTTCATGATCTTTGCGAACACACTTGCGTTCATTGGGCATTTGTTGCCCATGTGTTTAGCATACATGAAGCAGGTGGAGGAGTCATTGAACGACAATGATGTTGGCTGAGTTTAGGGGGCCTTTGGACTACAGCAACGACATAATCAGAAGGTGGTTCTCACCTTCCTCTCTTTTCATTGACTCATCGTTTGTCTTAAAAGCTTTGTCTCGTTTTTAAGAAAGAGAGGTAGTATGCACGATAGGAATGGAGAAACTTAAGTTTTGGGGTAATTGACTTCAACGACCTCCTTTCTATCTCTCACCTAAATCTGGAATACCGACTATTAGGGTTTCCAAATTTTCTCTTGGCCATTTCTCGCACATTTTAGAAACCATACTCAATTTAAACAAAAGACGCATGATGTACCCACTTTTTTTAAAGCACCTAAGATCATGCATGAGGCATCCAATTATGCAAAGAAATGTATGCTACACCTATTCCATACAAATAGGTTCCACAACTATGGGTATCAAAAGTATGGAATTCTCTTTTTCATTGCATTCATGGGATACCTTATCTTATCCTATGTTTTTGTCCCTTTAAAAGACGTATTTTCTATTTTTTAATCTTTCTTCATAAGGAATTGCGTTCTCAGCACATAAAACACCAGAGGTATCATTTATGTCCACTTAAACAATCATTTTTTCTTCATACATTGGATGCTTGTCTTTTGTGTACACCATAATCACGCAAACGTGGATGTCCACGGTCACGTTATGTTCTTGTTCATAATGCAATCGAGCAAAAAGCCCCTCAAATGGGCTTATTGGCCCTCGGTCTACTGACTCCTTTTAGGATTGTTTTACTCGTTCATCATGTTAATGAGCGAAAAAAATCCTCTTGACTCAAATATGTTCACTTGAGTTTGCTACAATGTGAAGTACAATGAAGCGACATACTTGTTTTTGTAAATTCTCTCAAACACATAAAACAGTTTTTGTTGTCAACTTGATGTCTATATTTGGTACACAAATATGGACATTGGGCGGACGTCAATGTCAACCTATTTTGGACGTTTTTCTCATGTTGACATCATTGACATGAGGAGAGCACCAAGAAAATAAAGCAAGAAGTTAATCGAACCTTGTTTGATCAACTACCCAATAATCCTTGTTGGCATTCACCGACAAGGATTAGCCCACCAAAGATTCAACGACTAGGCTTGCTGTCGGTAGCCAGCCCGTCAAATTCTTAGTGTCGTTAGTCGATAGGGACATCAAGCCCTCGTGCTGGTATCATGGCTATCAAGGGTATCAACCTCATTATTGAGGAGACGTCCAACTCGATGACAATATCAGTATAAAAGGGTTTATTACATCCAATTATGCCCATTCTTAAGCATAGCAAAAGTAAAAAAAACACAGTGAGAGTGAGAGTGATGGGGTATCTTGTGAAATACACACCCACGAAGTTAGAGAATTATTAAACACATTGAAAGAATTATTGTGAGCATGTTTGTCGTCTTCAAATCTCAATATATATTTTTGGAATAAAGAAATTGTATTGGCATGCGAAACCCAATACATTTTTACGTCAGTGAATAAAGTCTTCTTATCATGACGTTGAACACATTTTGGTGGTGTCAAGGTGGGTATGCAAAGAATTACATTGTTCCCAATATGATTATTAGATCGTTGGACATACAAAGTATTGGTCTTAAAACGTGGCCCTAAAAAGTATTATTTTTCATTTGGTGGATGTTATAGGGATTGTTTTGCCACAAAAGTCATCCTATTCTTATTTTTTTGCAAAAGATAGGGAAGGAGTACATTAGTTAGGATGACAGTGGGTATTCGGTAAGTGTGCCCTTCTACCTTCACGATCCAAGTGATTGTCAATGTATCAAGTCTGCAACAAGGCTAGATTTTTTGTTGGGGACAAAAATGTACAGCAAGTTCAACCCAACGACCTCTAAACAGCACCTAATTGTTGAGTATCGATGGTTGGGTTTTCCTTAGCATTTGTTGGGTAGTTTTTGGAGCTTAGTTGGGAGTTTCAATTCTTTTGCACATGGAACCATGGTGATCATCCAAATTACGATAACATAGAAGCAATTATGGCGCTCAACAAGGTTTCAATTTGGAAAGGTGCTTGTAATACATTACATGGGGCATGCCATAGGCGTTAAACCATTGTTGGGAAGCCGTCAATGCATTAGTGAAAAATCTTACAAAATTGAGTTTGAAGCGTAAAACAAAGTGGAAAAGGTGTGTATTTTGTTTAACAAGTGGCCCATCTCTACAATCATACCGCGTTTGAGCTCACGATGGTGACCAACGTCTCCTAGCCTTCAAAGTTGTGCCTTATGGGAGGATGCGATGGACATGGTGCATAGAAGTCGAAAGGAATATGGCACTTGCTTTGTCTCCATGAAATGAAAACGACAAATGCGATGATGAAGGTTGGAGTCAAAAGACAGGATGCGATATTGCTGTTATGGCATGGGTAGAGAATGCAAACATTTGTTTGACTTATGATATACAATATAGACTCATGCCACATAATTGAAAGGAATTTTTTTTTCCTTTGGCGGAAAACACTTGTGGTGAAAACAATTTTTTTTATATATTTGAAACAAAATTAGCCAATGTGGTGGACATGATTTTGTTGTGTTTGGTTTTATTTTTACGGATTTGGAATGAGTCTTGGTCTTTTATCTAAAGATTTCAACAGAGGAACGGCTTGGTTGCATGAACGGCACATTTGAACGGTCATCCAAGCGCATACATGATTTTTTTACGTGAAACGTGACGTTTTCCAACGGACATGCGAGTCTTCCTTAGCGTCCCACCAATCGCCTATAGCACTAGCCTTTTACACAATGACGACCATAGAATGTGTACCCTAATCTCCAAGCCCATGCAACAATCGTTTTAGACTGTACTCTAGACAAACATCGCAGCCATCATAAGTTGTCTCACGAGATTGGTCTCAATTGTGTTGCGCGAAGAACACCAAGAGATTGTCATACGTACTCTAGCAAGCCCAAAGCCGGTCGCACAACCTCTTTGCAACACTGGACATCTACACCACAATCCTGCTGTCCTTCCATTATCTGTGATGCCATTAGTCTCGAACGTCCGTGTAGGGAAGTCCACCAAGGGCCAGTGAGCAAACATATCGATCCACAAGATGCTCCCTTGCAAGCGAGAATAGGTTTATCTCTTGGTCGTTTATGACATGGAGCCTCTCCCGAGTAACAGAGGGCTTCCTGCCCCCGAAGATGACGCCAAACAAGACGAATGCATGCTGCCCTCAACGACAACATTGATGCAACCTTTATGGCTATCGTTACTGTAAAGGTCCTTGTTGCAAGTGAGGATGTCCAGAAGCGGTCTATGGCAGCCATCATGGCCGAGCTGGAAATCGAGGATGTAGAAGAAGTAGCCGCGTCTGAGGAAGATGTGGCTAAAACGTCATCTGACATGCTAGTTGTGCATGACGTGTCTTCTTTGTCATCCTCAACTATTGACAGCTCGAAGCAAGGGGCATGCATGGATTGGTTTGGCCTTAGCCATGTACTTATCATCCATGCAGTCGTGCAGTGGAAAAACTTGTCCATCTAGCATGCCATCAACTTTCTGAGGCGCACTTGTCACACTGTAAGCACTTCAGTTGTCTATGACAAATTGGCATAAAACACCGCTTTTGGGATGGTAGGAATCATCATTCAGAGTGTTAAAGGTGCAGTATTCATCTGCGCTGGTTGTGAGAGGGACCAAAGGAAGTAGTGTTGCACAGTGCCCCATGTGTCTCGGAATGCAAAGGGCGCAAAGGTTTTGTTTGCAAACCATCTAGCATTGAAAGGGGAAGTGTTGTAAGCCATAGAGGCAATGCACGAGAGGTGCGATTTTGTCATCAGTGCAACCATAAAGGAAAAGGAGCATGCCATTTTGTAAGAGCGTGCTATGGCTGAGTTGTGCGATCCACCAACTGCTAAAGTGTTGAGCCGTAGTTAGTGCCATAAGTTTGTGAGCACGTAGCTCAAATGGTCATGCCGATGCGTCACCACAGCATCTTAGTGGTGGTCCATTAATTTAGAGATTTGCGTGCTGGCCATGCACCACCGGGCCGCATTGTACATCGGACTAGAAATTAATCCTTTGTACATGGTGGTTAATGCCAACCAAACTAGCGTGCACCCTTGTTCTCGTACGCACTAAAGGGAATTGAGGAGGTCAAAGTGTGCGGCAAGGAGGAGAAGTAACAAGTCACCTACCTCGTCGCATGCGCTGCCGCCGGTGGAATCTTATAGTTCCATGTCATCTGGACCGCCAAAACAAGTGCATTTCACCCGTAGGGGGTGAACACCGCCACTGTGTTCAAGTTGTATTGTGGTATTTCACCCACAATGCCAACTAACGAGCGATTCTGGAGACCACTCAAAAGTTGGCATGCTGTTCGAGCCATACTTTGTGCAAAATTGCGCTGAGTGTGGCCTCAATTACATGGCCAACACGCTACCCCTTGTGCTAAATGCATGGCATCCATAGGAATCAAAATCTTTTTGCGCATGGGTACTTGAATGGTTCCCCTAGGTGGTATTGCTGTACATCTCAACGTGATACACATAAAAATTGCAGCCATGCAACAGCACCTTGTGGAAACCAATCTAGGGCAAAGTATCCAAGGGCTATGTATCATGGGTCTTGGACGTTGGCATGCAACACATCGAGCATGTTGCTGTTGGATGGATGGTGCAAGGCTGGGTTCATGTACAACGGAACCCGGAGATTGTGACAAACTCATGGGGCCAGGGTGGATGGGATCGCGTTTTTGATTTTGATTATCAACATGTTGCCTCCAAGGACCTCGTCACTTACATGATAGAGTCGAACCAGTAGGGGTGCGAGGAGGAAGATGCTTTGAAGTAGTTTGTGCATGCTTTATTCATGCTATAAAGAATTGTCTAATTATCTCTCTCTCTCTCTCTCTCCCTCCCTCTCCCCCTCTCTCTCTCTCTCCCACTCCATCTCTGTCGCCCCCCAAATCTTGCTAACGTGCAAAATCTCCTTGTTTGTCTTTCTCTTTATTGCTTTGCCTTGTTTAAGACAACACGTCCTTGATGGAACAGATTCGCAAAAAAATCATGGAACACTACAATCTAACCTAAAAGATAAGCTCAAAACATGGGACATTGGCTGTAGAACACCAATCAACAATACATGACAACTATACCCTAAATTGAATTAATAAATGGTGTGCAAGAGAACTGAAATATTGCATGGGAAAACAAATACTTAAAATCGTTTCAAGATTGAACTGTTTTTTGTTCCATTCATGTGGCACAAGGGTACCAAACACTAACAAAAGCAAAATAGAAGATTGACAAAGAAGTGAATAAACATGTGTATTTTAAAATCAAATAATAACAACCTAATACTCTTGCTATAAAAAAATTGATTTTTCACCATGAAACTATTTTTGTGCCAACTTGCCGCACCTCATTTACCTTCTCTCACATTGGAAGAAGCCAATTTTGTGACTTGTTTGGAAACCAACGGTATGGAATAAAAATTACTACCCACAAGTCAGTTTTCTGGATGAAATAATGTTGCATCATTGTATCTTCATCAATGATTATAGTGATACATATGTATAGGCAATCACTTTCTCCACACTTTTGCCATGTAAAAATTCTTGCAGATGTTTGCAATGGTGTAACAATTTACATTGATTTCAATTTCTCTTTCTATATTCAAAGATATTCATCTATCTCTTTTCAATGTGCATGTGTATGAAATGCTTTTTATGTGTATTTCCATGTGATATTATATGTGCAATTGATTTGATTGTATTTCTGTGTAATTTTAATTTTTTGAATATGCTTTGAAGAAAGATGCATGTGCGAAAACTCAATTTTAAAATTTCCATTCTGTCTTCATGGAACATTTTGATATTGTAGATTAGGAATCTAATTGTGTTTCAAAAGGACGAGATCAAAGTCTGATAGCCTTACCTCTCATCCTTCTCCCTCCGTTTTACCATTGGAGCTTTCCATGCACGTGGGGATGGTGGACGCTGATGTATTCTCATTTGAACAACAATAACCAAGTCAATGGGGAGGGGAACACTTGGAGGGATTGCACAAAAGAAATGTTATTCATGTTATGAATGCTTTAATCTGATATGTGTTTCAAGTTTTTCATTCAAGTAATCACGCTTTTGAATTGTACTTATCCATTGATAGAGGACTATCCTTACATGGCACCAATGATGATGAACATTTTGTCATGCTTTATTCTCGAGAATTATGGGCATGTAATTTCGTGTTAAATCACCTATAATTAGTGTTCATAAAGAATATAATGGCTCCCTTCTTGTATCTTTAGAATCAGCAAAATGTCTTACATTCATCCAAAATCCCCTAAAAATTGTCTTATGTCTTAAGACAAAATGTGTAAATGTATGCAAATGGTTGAATATGTTTTGAAGTGGATATAATGTTTTTTAATATTCTTATTTCAAAACAACCTTATCTTTGCACAGATGTTTATAAATGAGTTTAACTCAATGCCCTTAAAAAGATTAAGAAAAGATTGAGACATTCACTTGTTAGATGAAGAGGTGTAAACGGAGTCATATTTGTGGAAAATGAAGATATGGAATCGAATTGGCAATCACTATTTCTCTAATCACAATTTAGTGCATGCGCTTAAAATGCATGGGAAAAATACTTATTGTTCTTACTATATCCCAACCATGACAAGGCGGAAGATGACACTTGGTAGAGATCATCGAGTGAAGATAAATCCGTGCTTCTACTAATTCTATTCTATGTTGCTCACGGAAGCAAAATAAGCAATTCATATTGGTATGTCTCATAGAACTTCCGTTTAATTTGCTGAGCAAGCAATATGGAATTCATCCATGGATTGATTCGTGAAGCCATGTGATTTGAAAACTCCCTTGGTCAAGCACTTACGAGTATAAGTTATCCTTTAAAAACTTGAGTCATTTTAATCACAACGTACCATTTGGATCTCTCTTGTATTCACAAAATAACTTTCTTTCTTGTGCAAATCATTCGACCTACTCAATCCTTTTCCTTATTCATTTTTTGCATTGGAATCGTAAATAATTTCTTTTGAAATATTTACCAAGATTAACATAGGACATTATTTAGCCTTAAAAAAATGGGTGAGGCTCAGAATGTATAAGCAATAACTTTGAAAAATATGAAGGGTCGAGCATGTTTTAATTCTACATAAGAACATGATAAATTGGCATGAAATGTTTATTTATTTGTAGGAAAAATTCTGTTTAGAAAGTAAAAACTTACCTTTCACGCAATTAATTCAAGGATTAATGACTTAAATCTCGATTTAGTGCTTTCTTCACAACTAAATGCACTCATGAATGCAAGAGCGTATGACACCTAACATTTAAATCAATGTTAGGAATGGTTACATTGAAAGTTGCTTTCAAGTTCTATGTAATTATACATTTTGTTTATGGATTTGAAAAATATTCAGGTTTTAGAATGTTTATCTTAGCTTTTGTATGAGATATGATTATTAAATTTTATGAAAGAATAAACACATGACTGAATGTTAAATTTCTTAAATTATATCCACCTTGAAAGAAGAAAAAACTGTTTTGAACAATTACGTCAAGAAGACTAGGAAAATGAAAAATCGAGTAATTAAAATGAAAAAGAAAGAAATTATGCAAATTTTAACAAAATTATTCAGAATCAAAATTCGTACAAATAAGTTGCCATGACGTGTTTTTTCACATGGGATTTTATGATTCCAAGTAATGTAATATATGGATCAAATTAGTTTCGTTGTTTTCTTACAAATATATGAAAACAATCGACCATCTCATTACTTCATGATTTGGGTGGAAATTTTTGCAAGTGATGTATCATTTTTTAATTTATAGTTTCATTACGATTTATTCTTTTAGAACTGAAATATTTCAAATGTTATTTTTTATCTTGGTGGGGATTCAAAACAATTTTTTTGTAATTTATAAGAGAAACGATGATTCCAGAATATTTCATTGTCTATGATTAGAATATGTATCAATGTCTCTTTAAACATTGGTGATGGGGGATTTGAAAACAGATGTCGTTCAAGAATGGAAAGTTATGACTTCCTTTATGTGAAGCTCAATTCAATGTGTATCATGTTAAAGCGTTGTATAGGTCTCATGTTGAGAAAGAAACATAATTATGATGTAAAGGTGGAATGGATGATGACTACATGCATTAGCACAAACAGTCTTATATTTTCAAATTATCAGTACAGTAACGTTTTGATATCAATAGATAGTGAATAAATGGGTGTCATGATTTGAATGTTTGCGACATAGTAACAAAAAACTATTTTTTATAATACAAAATAATGAAGGTTAAATTGAAAAGTTTAAGTTATGATGAATTTAAAACGCATTTTTTTCGTTGAAACATTGTAGTTTGAAACTTATGAAATCTCAAAAACGGTCCGGAAGGAAAAAATAGGCACATCATCATTGATTAGCAAAGATGTTGCAATTGTGACTTGATCCTTTTTTATTGTATATTGTATTTTTATTAATTCATAATGCCTTAAAATTTATTTAGAAATCTATCAGAAATCATTCTGATGAATTTGTTGATTGAGGAAACTGATTTTAACTTTTTTGAAAGTGTTAAAGTACCTTTAGATAAGAATTCTAGAAGGATAAATGAAGATTTACAGTTTTGAGGTTACATTGGAGTGGGATATTGTCTTTTGTACAACAGTAAAAAAGATAAGATAAGACATTTGCTTAGTCCATCCATGTTTCATTCTAAGTTTGAGCCGTCCTCATGCAAGGGAGAGAAAGGAGAAGGCAAAGTACACAAGGGAATGATTGAATTTTCAAGTATATCAATATGTGAGATATTCATGCAGTTTCACAAGTTTACAAGGTCATTCTGGATTCACAATGTGAAAAAACATGTACAAGTTCCCCTCATGGAAGCCTCTTGATTTCAAAAGAGCAAAATGATGTGAACATTCAAGTCTTCGGACAATGTGGCCGTGGATTGGAGGTCCAGATTGAAAACGTGATCCAATTCTTAACCATGTTAAGCATTATATTTGCAAACATATATTCACTTTGATGTTATAGAAGTGGGGGAAATATGACTGATTTTTCATGATTAAAAAAGTGAGAGTAAAAACACTATTAAAAAAGAATGTCTTTGAATTGAAAGACAAGAATTTTGAAAATGAACATGATATTTATTTTATACTCCTATGATGTAAGTACAAATACATGACCTGTTATCTTGTGGTATTGTCTATATTGTTATGATTTCTTGACCCATCATTAATTGTTTTGTGTGTGTACTGATCATTTATTCATCCACTCGTCTTTAACAAGAACCAATACATCCTACATGATGATGAAATTATGTTTTCATTGAGGAATTAAGTAAATGATCAAAATAATCAAAGTTAATTACCTTTATCTTGAGAAGATGACATGTGAGAAGACGAGCCACTACCTATCTTGGGTGCAGAACCTTTAACTTTTCCAAGTTATTAATGTCATAAAAGGATTCAAATTGGTGCTCATTATTAGGAATGATGATAAAAAGGTCATATAACGGATAGATTTTCACATAAAACCAATGCAAGGGCCATCTAGAGACACATTGATGTGCAACCATTACTAAAAAAAAGAAAATGAAGGAGAAATAGTTTTAGAATAGATCATAGGTGGATGTTTTTTAATGCCTAAGAGTTAAAAACAAAAGTGTTAAGGAAACACATAGGATGAGATATTGATCTCATTAATATTAACAAAGTTTCTAGTCATGAATAGGAAAAGTACATTTATCATTTGTTATATCATGAATATGTATGAATCACTATGTATCATGTTTTTTGTCATGTTAAAGGAGCTCAAATGTGAATGTTGGAGGAGTTGCAAATAAAAACATGAATGAGAGTACATTTGTCAGAGATATATAATTTTAAGATTTTATAGGTTAAAATCATGTACCAAAAGTATTACTTGCTAATACAAAGCATACTTCCATGTTTATAGAATTTGGACAATAGTTATGGGGACAACTAGATTCAAAAGGCATTTTGGTAACTAATTGAACAATGTGACGATTCACAAATCCTATAGAAAGGTGTTAACTTCATACTTCATGTACATGAATTTTCACATATCCTCGAAAAGTTCCCTGACCCCTCATGTCTCTCTTTGTAGAATTTATAGGAATATTCTAACTCCAAATGTTTAGGTTTTTTGAATCAAACTAACAGTTTAGAAGAAAATTCATGGGGAACAATAGGTGGGTTTAGCAAATGTTACCTCATAAGTGATTATGACATGTTGATTTTGTGAGACAAGCAACAAGGGCTAGGACGTTTGCTGGTAGGATCTTTATGTAATCAGTAGTGTAGCATGTACCATACGAGGAGAAGGGTGGGAATTGTGGACTCAAAGCTTGATTGATACAAAGCATAAGTATTGTACATGGAGAATCTTTGGCAAACTAGGTTAGCATAACTCCCAGCCCACAGAGGGGTAACACATTGCTAGGTGTTGTACGCCCTTCTGGCAAGGGTCTTGGCATAATCTCTTGGTACACAAGCTTGAAGGGTAGCTTCAACCTATGGTGGAAGGCATTGTGAGGCTTATAATGGAATTAAAGGGATCTCTAGCATAGTCTTCGTCTAGGCTCTAGAGTGTGAGGTTTGAGCAAAGCAGAATGCTTGCAGAATGCTTAGATGGATGTGAAGTAAGAGGATCTTCTCCTTTATTGCTGTGGATGTTGCATGTTGACGATACAAAGGAAAAGCTTCCTTTAGATGGTTTTAAATTTCTGCTTTTGAGGGATGCTTTTTATCAGGCAAAGATTCCTATAAGTTCGAGATGTTGCTAGCATCTCTGTAGGTTCACGAAGAAGCTGCCTCATTGAGGAAGCTTCATCAGGTGTTCAGGTGAAACTTCCCTAGGAGGTTGCTTGCGCTGTAGGATTTTCTTTGACGACCATTTATCTTATCGTGCCATTGCATGAGATCATTCGATGAGCATCCTTCAGAAGCTTATGCTTGATTGGCCCATGTAGGTACAAGGGCCCACATTCCATGTATGGTAATGGTGATGTAGTGTGTATTTCATGCCAAGGGTGCATGAGTCTTCCAAAGTCTGTTAGAGGACTCTTTGACCAGGATAGGTATGCAGTGTTGTGTAGTAGGTTGCTCCCCTTCCTGGTAGAGCTATCTAGAGGCAAGCACAACCCCCTTGCGCATTCCATCACACAATGCTACAAACCAGGCCCTTTAGATTGCTGCCGTGCATGTAGCCATAACTTATCTGGTCGGTACAAGAGAGAGTTTCTTATAGACATACATTCAAGAATTCATCGTAAAACACGTATCTTGCCGTATACAGCTCCGAATGTAGTGCCGTCTTCACCATAACGGGGCTTAACGCCAGCGTAGTAATCTCACCTCTCAACACTCCCCCTTGTTGGGTGTGCTAGTGGTTTGAACCGTGTCACTCAAAAGGCTTCATAAAAAGATCCTCAAGTGACGCCCTGAAATCTTCGTTGAGGAAATGGAGCTGCGTTCCCTCTTTGTTTAGTGGATAATCTAAAAAAATTTCAATATCAGCTTTTTCACCTCAATAATTAGTCATTTCCTCTTGACTTGGTGCCGTGGTTACTTCTTGACCCATTTGGGTTCTAGTAGACCTTTTTTCAGTCAGCTTGTCGTACCTAAAAATTGTAGGGTCGGGTTTGAGCCACTTGAGGAAAATTGTGGTTGCTTCATGCAAAAGCAACCGTTCACATTCTTTATGAGGATGAGGCTACCCATGTTGCTTTTCCTTGTAAGGCTCGTTCATACATCCTTCTTGCTTGCAGGGAGTAGTAGAATATTGGAGAAAAAGGAGTTTTGGGTTCTGTGTTGACTTTTTTGTTGCAATTGCAGTATATATGGAATTTGGCTTGCTTTGAAGGGCGTTGAAAGTGTTTTCACTAGCGATATGCTTGTTTTGGCTAGAAATAGTTGATGAAGTGGTGTTTGCTTTTTGAAAGACTTGCTTCAAACCTCCCTCTTCAAGAAATGTTGACCCAAAACTAGGGTTCTTGATCGATTTGCTCGCTATAGTCATTCGCCCGTTCTTCTAGCAAATAAGTGGCTCATTGTACGATTTTGCAAGTAGAGGCGAGGCACTGTTTTGTTCTTGACCAACTGCAAGCTTGGTAGGGGCTATTTGACCATTATTCATGGTGATGCTGCATGCGTCGAACTGTTCTATGGTATTTGTGTGTGTGTTGCACGATTTTGATAGAGAGACTGCCGTCGTTGCGAAGTTGATGAGGCAGTGCACACTTCCTCTCTCCATCAATTACAGGACAACCATCCCTTTTTTGGCCTCGCTGCATCCTCTCCCTTTATCATAAAGTTTCCTTGCATGCTCACTTTGTTTAACTTGTGAGCCCTCATCAAGCTTTCACTCGCTTGTTGACTATAACAGCGAGGGGGAATTTTTGCGAGCGATAGCAACATCCATGGCCACTCGCTCGCCCATTCCACATTTTCTCTTTTTTTTTCTTTTTCCTTTGTCTCTTGCTAAGCAACCCCAACCTTTGATTGTGGCAGTTCTGACTTTGCAGCCGTGGTAGCTGCTCGTGTAGCATCAGCTACTCCCTTGGCACCTTCTTTCTTTGGTGCAATTTTTCTGATCGTGTAGCCATGGTAGCTGCGTTGTCTTCACCAGCTCAACCGACTACTCTCAAACCTGCAACTCATATTTTGTGTTTTTCCCCCAAGGTAGAGCGGGTCCTTTCAACCATTGCTAATCCCGATGCAGGTTTTTCAGTTGCGGAAGGTCTTGTTTTGATCGCAAGGATTTTGGCTACGTTGGCCGATTGTTCAATCGAAAAAAAATCTGAGACTAGCATTTGAACTGTAACTTCTCTTCACCTGGAATACGCGGTGTCGATGGGGTTGTTTTTTTAAGCTGGATCTTGCTAAAATCATTCTGTTGTTCCGTGGTAGTCCATGTTGGGTTTGCTTTTGCAAAACACACCGCATCACCTGAAGGTCCATGAAAACCACGTTGATTCGTTGAATGACGACCTCATGCTGTGTTGGATTTTCTTGTTTACGTTAGCTTTGTCTCATGGACAATGGAACATGTGAAATGTATGTGCGTAAAGCTGGCTTTGGTGATGGTGGAGCTCCGTGTGTTTGACTTCGGCGTCCCCTCTATTATCGGTCGCTTTAGTACATACCGCGAGAGGGTATTGGAGGTGAGACGACAATGTCTTACGCCACTATTGAAAACGTCCTTTGGGACGCTATTTGTGAAAATGTTGGCTGCTTGCTTTATTCTTGTCACATGCAAGAGTTGGATTGTGCTATCTCAGACCTTTCAATGAATCCAATGTCCACGATTGTCAATGTGCTTTGTTATGCCTTGAAACTTTGTCATGTTGTGGAGGTCAATCACTGACTTGTTGTCCACAAAACGTTTTTTTGATTGCGCTTTAGCAAATCTGTTGTCCTCTAGGAGGTTACGGAGATACATGATCTCTTGTGTTGATGAAGTAGTTGCCACGTATTGAACCTATATAGTTCTAAGTGTGATAAGGTTCTGTTGCTTGCCAGTCTAGGATTGCGCTCCTCCTCCAAGCAAGCATACAAAACACGTTTTCCTCTTACAATCTTCTTCCGTTTGTGCAAAATGTGCATCAACATAGCACTAAAGGTTGAGGTTGTCTGTCGTTTTTAAAACAATTCTGGTGTCACCTGTCCTCTTTTGGTAGCCTAGAGCGCTATCGAGCTTCTTGTACGCCACGACCGCATAGTTCTTCTTATTGCTTGTTAAGTTTCTCACTATGGACTATAGATCTAGCTGCGTACAACTTGTTACGTGCATCAACGATCTGACTCTGCTGTGGTAGCCGCTCTTGCTCCTCCCCTTGTGTCCTTGATGAGTTTGTTGTTTCCATGACAAAGGTGTTAGTATGTGTCGGCTGAGAACGTTGAATTGGTCACAAACTTAGCGAGCATACATCTGCTGGCTCATGTGAAGCGTATGCGCTTACCAAATGCGTTCAATATTCATGCCCAAGTTGAACTCAAAATCGAGGATAATTGTCACATGGAATTCCTTAACCATGGTAGTTGTTGTGGCTTTAATGAATTTTGGCGATGGACACATGATGAGAAGGTCGTGGACATAGACCAACAAATGGAAGTCTGGCTTCGTGTTTGATGATGGCCAATGTAGGAACATGTAGCCGTCGTATATTGAAGGCTTGGAGTTGAGGGACTCCAGCACTGCTTGTAGCTTCCTTTACCAAAGGAGGGGGCTTTGCTTTAGTACGTAAAGACTCTTCACTAGCTTCCACACTCTACCACTCACATTGATGTAACCCTCTAGTTGCTTCATAGAGACAGTCGCATCTAGGTTAAAACATATTTTTACGTGAAGCTGTTGCACCTAGTAACCTATAATTGTTGTTATTGCCAACATGATGCAAGCAATGGTGTAGTAGCTCACGGGAGTGTAGGTGTGAAAGAAATCTTTCCCCTCTACTTGCGTGCCCGTTTGCCACAAGGGGAGCCTTAAACTTGTGAATTCTTTCATTTGCTTTTGTCTTGAAGCAAAACACCCATTTTAGTCCCATTGGACAGGATTTAGATGGAAGCCCCGTGAGCCTCCATGTCCCTTGAACCACGAGACTCTGGTACTTGGCGTCAAGTGCTGCTTTCTATTCTGCAGCATTGTCACCTTGAAGTGCTTGTTTAACTGTCTTTGGCTGTGGTGGAAGCGTGCTCGTGGAGACGAGAGTTGTATAGTGTGTGGTGATGAAGTTTGACAGGACATCATCTGCTTGTGATAGCCATATATTCCTCTTTGATCCCTTGATCTTATTCTTGCTACAACAGTCGTTGCAAGAGGTGCGTGAGATGCCCCAAATGGTGAGCAACTCCATCATGTGGTTTACCCTTTGCATGCTTACCATCCCTCATGCTCACGATCTTAGTTTTTTCATGACGTTGTATGAGCGCCTCATGATCAGTGGTGATGCTTTCGTCTCTGCGAGTGCTGAGGGCAACACTCAGGGCCACAGGCTATTGATCTACCTTGTCAAGATCAAGCGGGGTGAGTGTCTATGTGACAACTTGCCCCTCCTTTAGCGTCTCCGCAGAAGAGTTGTAAACAGTCTAGAATAGAGCAAGCTAACTAGACTTCTTAGTCTCCCAAGAAATGTTCATTAAGTTCTAAAAGAAGATAGCGTCCTTGCCGGTGATGATGCCATGGGAGTCCATGTCGTAGAACATCCACCCCTTCATGTCAGGGATTTGGTTGAGGAAAAAACCCCATGTTGCTTTATCTATTAGCTTCCATCGATGTTCCTTTTAGACATGGAGCAGGGCCATGCACCCAAAGGTGTGTAGAATGGAGATGTCTGGTTTGTCATCTTGTAATGCCTCCAAGGGTGTCATACTTGTTGGGATACGTGTGGCACTCGGTTGCATACCCACATTGCTTGCCGTAGTGCAAATGGCCACCACAAGTTGTCGAGGTGTGCACCAAGTAGCATCGACTTCAATGTCTCTTGCATTGTGCTGGTTGCTCTCTTCGACACGCAATTCTTTCATAGAGTATATGGTATAGATAATTGCTGCATGATGCCAAGATCCATCAGTTAAATGGAAAACTCCATGTTGGTGTACTCAATAGTACCATTGAAGCGTAAAACCGATAGTTTCTTGTTGCCTTAACTTTTTGCCATCCAAAGATATTTAAAAAACATGCTAAAGCCTCGTCTCTTACATCAAGAGGACATCTCCACAACATCCTACTGGCATTGTCTATAAAGAGAAGAAAGTAGCCATGCCCTCTGTAGACTTCGGCCATTAGTAGAGGTCCACAAATGTCGGTGTGCACCGGCTTGAGCTTCTGGCTGACGACGCACTTCGAAGTCAAAGAAAAATCTGTTGTGCTAGTTTTGCCCGCACGCAGTTTTCACAAGGTCTATTGCATCCATATTGCTAGTGTCCTTGACATGAAGTCCGTTGACCTGCTCGTTCTTGTGCATTATGTCTATTGTCTGGTCATTGATGTGGCCGAGTCGTTTGTGCCACAAACAAAGGTATACGCCTTAAACCAAGTGAAGACTCGCTGTTGCAAAGGGCGTATCCGGCACTATCATCTGAGCTAGTGCTATAAAGTTTAGCTTTATCATGTGGTTCAGAATATGGCAACCTTCAGCAAAGGTCTCGCCTTCAAGGCTCACAAGGGTCACATACTATCCATTGCTGACGTTTCATGCACCCCTTGCCAACAGCTGCCCTGGTGAGAGGAGGTTCACTACGATGTCAGGTATGTGCAACACATCCCCAAAATTCACCTTTGCACCATTATACCTAGTCACTTTCATCTTTCCTTTACCCAAAATAGGCACTAGCCTCTTTTTTGCCACTGTGACGAAGCCTTGGGAGCACGCTTCTAGCTCGTGTAGGCAGGCATTCTTTTGAATGTTGTGTGAAATGCACCCACTATCAAGGTATAACATGTAGGTGGAGCCAAAAATCTCTTCACTCTGCTTAGTTGAGAGCTAGGAGACCGACCCTGTGTATTCAAACTACTTCTCTTTGCCTCCATCCTGCTTCTCCTTACTACTTCCCTTTGCCTCCATCTTGCGTCTCCATCTTATTTTTCTTGGCCTATGTATTCTTGCCCCTCTCACGTTGCTTCTCCTTACTGCCAGCTACATTGTTCTCCCCCTTTCCTTGTTAATGTTTTGCTTTGTAATGTTGTTGTTGCTTTTCTTGCTCCTCATCCCACATCCATTTCCTACACTCCTGCTTCATGTGCCTAATCTTCTTGAAGTTATGGCACTTAATTGTAGGTTGTGACCTTGCATTGTGGCTGCGTGCATTTCAGATGCTCGCATTTTTTCCTGAGTGGGCGAACAATAGGGTGGATGCGGAGTTCCTCGTGGACTTGCTATTCCGCAAGGATTGAGGAGTGGATAGTGTAGCGCCAACACCTTGGTAAGTTGCATTGCTGAAGATTCTCTCCTTCTCTCTTTTCAGCTATTGGTCGTGTTTCTCTGTTAGAAGCATTTAGCAAAAGTTTGTTTGTATGAGCTCTTCTTTATGCTTGGACTTGAGTACCTTCTGCATTTTGTCCTAGTCTGCAACGAGATTGTTGAGGAGAAAGGTCAAAAACATAGGCTCACATGCCAGAGTGTGTGTCATTGCGAGCTGGTAGCGAAGTGACTTTGCCTTGTTGGTGTAGGACTTGATGTTTTTGAAGTCGAGGTTGATGTGTGACATTTCCGGCAGGAGGTGAGATTTGAAGGTTGAGTCGCGAGACATGCAGGTCCTTAGCAGGTCCGACGAGACTTGGAGAGATGGTAGAGTAGTCTTCTCAAACATCCGTGTGGCTTGCTGGATGCTAGGAGTTAGATTGTTGTCCAGCACCATGAAAGCTTCTCCGATAAAGTAGTTGTACTTAGCCACCACACTAGACAGAAACCATGGGTGTGGAGGTGTGTAGTAGCCATTGTAGAACTTCTAGATGTCGTGTATCGTGACTACTTGTTTGAACTTGTGTGCCCAATGCAAGACGTTCTCACCATCAAATTTGTGAATCTTGATCTCATGCAAATGTAGTGAGGATGTTACTTGGGGCATACCGTCTTGTAGGCCTTGGTACGCCTTGTCTTGTGCTGTTGCATGTGGGAGTGGCATAAAACCTTGTGCAATTGGGTGCGGCCCACACGGTGTTACTAATACTCTTATATGAACTAGTGCTAGTTATGCCGTAATGGGTTGCGATCATGGGTCTTGGTGCATGTGCTAGTAGTGTGCCATTGGTGGCACCATCGGAGCTGGTCATGGTTGTTGAGCTACAAATGGCTATGGCATGCCTCCTTGAGGTGGTGTAGCCGGCTGCACTTGCGGAGACTTGGCTGCTTTCATGACTCGAGGAGGGATGACTTGAGTCAGATGTGTAGACGATCCTTGTAAATCGTGTTGCCATTACATTTGGTACAACTGTTGTTGAAGTTGCTATTGTTTAGCCCATTCACGCTACTACTGAAGTTGTGCAATTTGGATTGCTTGAGCCGCTTGGGTTTGCTGCTTGTATTGATGTACGAGCTTTTAAGCGACAATTTGCTACTTGAGCGCATCCCATTCTTGATCCACAGCTTGACGTGCTGCGGTTTCTTGTTGTGCCATACGTTGCGCCCCCTCAACTAAGCATTGCAGTTCTTCTACTTGATGTTGTGCATGGTCTACAACATGGCACCCTTTCTCTTGACCCATGCGCATGCCATCATACCATGCACAACTGATTGGTCATCAAGTACAAGAGAAGCTGACTGAGCGTTCTCCTCTTCCATGTTTCTCATGCTTCTGTCCAAGTGGAACGGCGCTCACACGCGTGAAGTGGCATCATCTCCGCCTCTGGTTCAGCACTTATACTGGCTGGTGGAGAATGCCTCTATGAATGTAGTCTGTTTCTACTTCTATTACAACTATTGAGAGCACCACCTAGAGGTATGTTACCATTTTGATTTTGTGAGACATGCAACAAGGGCTAAGACCCTTGCTGGTAGGATCTTTGTGTGATCAGTAGTGTAACATGTATTATAGCTGGAGAAGGGTTGGGACTTGTGGACTGAAATCTTGATTGATACAAAGTACAAGTATGGTACATATACAATCCTAGGAAAGCTAGGCTAGCGGAGTTCATGGCCCACATAGTGTTAAAGCTTTTCTAGGCCTTGTAGTCCATCGTGGCAAGGGTCTTGGCACCTTCTCTAGGTTGACTTGCTTTGTGGGTAGCCTCCACATAGGGTAACAAACCTTCTTAGGCTTACAAGAGCCTTGGAGGGATGTGTAACAGAGTCTTGGTCTTGGCTCAAGAGTTAGTGGCTTGAGCATAGCTAAATACTTGCAAAAATCTAAAATAGATGTGAACTAAGAGGAGCTTCCCCTTTTATACCTATGGACGTTGCAAGTTGACCACTTGAAGGAGAAGCGTTTTTCAGGTGGTTTAGGTCTGTTGCGTCCTAGGGAACCCTCTAGGCAAAGCTTTGCGTAGGCTAGAGTTGTTGTGGCATCCTTGCAAGTTCAGGGAGAAGCTTCCTCATTGAGGAAGGTTCATTAGGTCTTCTAGTGTAGCTTCTTTAGCAGGTTGCTTACTATGTAGGATTTTGTCAAACGACTGTTGATCTTGCCATGTTCTTTCATCAGATTAGTCGATCAGGACCCTCCGAAAGCTCGTGCCAGATTCGCCGGTGCACGATGAAGGGCCCAAGCTCCGTGTATGGTGATGGTGATGCAGTGTGGAACTCATGCCAAGGGTGCATGAGTCTTGCCGAGTTAGTTAGAGGACTCCTTGACTAGGATAGCGTTGTAGTGCTGTGTGATAGGTAGTTCCCCTCCCCCCTAGAGCTGAGTAGAGGCATGCACAACCCCCTTGCACATGCTAGCACACAATATTGTAAACCAGGCCCTTTATATTACTTTAGTGTGAGTTGCCTGATTTTATGTGGCTGGTACAGGAGAGAATTCCAAATAGACATAGACCAGTGAATTCATCGTAAAATCAGTATACTTTGGTAGAGAGCTCCGAATGCATTGTTTTCTTCACCATATCGGGGCTTGACATTAACATAGTAATGGCATCTCTCAACACAACCCATGTGTGATTCATTGTGATTTGAATAGGATTTTTAAAAATGTGTGTGTAATACATGTCTTTTAATGCTTTTGGAGGTGGATAGGATTTTTTAATGAACAATTTTCTTATTGATCACATTGCATGTGATGTGTATTTGGTCCTCCTAGTTTGTATGCACATCATGAGTATGATGGATTAATGATTGATCATGTAAACATTAAGAATGTATAGATCTATGTACTAATGTAGTAATTTTGTTAATGAAATTAAGACAACATGGTAAGGCAAGGTGAGCCCAAGTTGTTGGGGATTAGATGGAATCCTTGCCTCACTAGGCCACAAATGTAATGTTTTTTTAGTTTGCCAAGTATTCTCTTCTATTTGCAAGACAAGTGGACCATTTGAAAAGTTAAAAACATTTATTCTAATGAACCATCAAAACTATATTTATTCCCTTCTCACATCATACTTAAACATGGATGTGGGTAGTTTTCAATGATGTCTACTTCACTTTTATATGTATGTTGTATCATAAAATAGATACTTGGTTTTAGTATGATAGAAGGATTTCAAGTAATGAAGAAAGATAGTCCTCGGCATTTAAAGGTTTACATCATTGAATGAATTGAATTGAATCTTCCTTTTCTATTCAAGAATCATTTGACTACATGAGTAATTCATGTATTAGAGTGCCTCAATTCATTCTTTTCAACTTAATAACATGTTATTCCATGAGAAGAGAATCATGAAGCATGCGGATGTTTAGTTTAATGAGTAAAACAATTTGACTCGTGTCTTTCATGCTGAGAACGTGAAATCCTTTGGAATCTACCAAGATTTATGTACTTTTTCCAAGGCATACATACGATTGGATTACCTTTGAAAATATCTCTATTAACTACAATATTGTATGTTTTTTTTTTAAGTTTATTTATGGAAATCATTGTAGATAAAATGTTCTTTTTTGAGACAGTCGTATTTCTTTTGAGGGGATGGTTTATTTGGACAAGGATGCTAATTTTTTTGTTCATTTTCTTCACGTTTAAAGAAAAGGCTGAGTTTGCCTTGTTGACGTGGCAAGAATTTGATGTGCTTAGCTACACAGATACATGGTATAAAAAAAGCAAAGTGTGGAAGCTTGATTGTTTCTCAGATTTTGATTGAATGATGAAAAAACAAAAGTACATGTAGAGTAGTATTATGTACTATCCTAAATGCAGCATATGTACTACACAAAGCTTTGACACTTGTCCTTGCTTAATTTGGGCATGTCTTGCTAGGTGTCTAGTAGTTGATAAGAGACTTGGCGTGTTTTATTGGAAGATAGGCCTTGAAGATGTCAGGGCACCTCTTATGCAAACGGCCAGTGTTGCAAGGCTCATGAGATTGTCAGAGGAGAACTTTAGCTTTATTTTGAAGTGAGTTAAAATTCATGAGGCTTGCTTTGTACTGGCAATAGTGGTAGCTAATGTTGAGATGCTCAAAATGCTAAGATAGTTGTGATTGCTTCTAGCCCCTCCATTTATTCTACTACTCTTGATGAGACTAGTCGCTCCATTTTCTCAGAGGTAGCAATCTCAACTATATCACTTGTTGATGTAGTAAAGCATTTTTGAGCATTAGAAGATGCGTTTATGGTGAAGTAATTCATTTATAAGGTTGTGTACTGGCTCAGACCACTTCAAAATTGCTTGTAGAATGCCATGTGCACACCTTGTAGGGTTTCATCTTCAATCTACCTTATTTGAGGCACTCGTTGAGTTTTCTAACGTAGGTGAGAAGAACAAGGTAATCAAACCTCTCTAAGGCTTTTAAACATAATTATTTATGTTCTTAAGTGTGAATACAACACATATGATACTGAATCGATTGTCATGTTGCTTGTATACTGGAAAAGTTCTAGTAGGAATCTTCTCGTCAAGTTAAAAAGTATCCACAACTTCTTGTAAGATTCTTAGCTTGAGGAAACATTTGCGTCCATTTCAAGCATAGATCCAGCTTAGTTTTCATTTCAATCCCTAGTTTTTGTTCTTAAAATGTGTTGTTTCCATGTTGAGAACTTACCTTGAAAGTCATTAAGGGTATTGATGTGGAAATACTTTTCTAATGTAGGGTTTATTTTGAACTGGATGTTGTTAGAGGAGGTACGTGCAAGTCTCACCCATTTTGAAAGTAGATTCTAATAGTTAAGTGACGATGATGATTATATATAAATTTGTTTCAAAGTATGGATCATATCATGGTAGACAAGGCCTATCCTTATAAGTTTTTGGATTGCTGTCTTGTCGGGCCATTTGCCTCTGATTTGCTTGAAACCTGATGAAGAAGGTTTGTTTTGCTATGAAATCATTTTGGTCCATGTGTGAGAGCTTTTCACTTGTTTTCAAGTGAAATGTGGTCTCTTTTCTTTGTTTTTAGGCGTAATGATTAGGTTTTTCCATGTTTGGGTTTTAGGTTATGCCCTGATAACATTCAAGCTTTTCAAAACATGACGTAAGAGATTACATTTATCTGATTTTGAAAAAATAATGCCATTTACAATGTGAAGACGTGCATTCAATGTCTTAGATTTTTCAGATTTTCTTTTCTACTGACCCACATTGAACATCTCTTGTTAATTGATGATTGATTTCAGTTATCGGTTAACTTAAGAGAAATCCAAATGTTGTGCTGGTTTGAAAGAAACATACAAATTGTTGCCCACCTAAGGAAGAACACAAGAATGGCAACTCGGAAAGTGAGAACAAAAATATGTCACATCGTTCAAAGTAAGCACACAATAACTCTACCGCTTAGGATAGCATGCAAGAGTTGGATCATGCAAAATCGGCCCCCCACTTAGTAACATGCAAAAATAACACCTTGTGGTTGGAGATACCATTTCATTAATCTTCTTTTGCAATCAATATGCGGCCTGTTTATGTTGTGATGTATGGGCGTTGTGTATGATTTTTTTGTTTGAAAGTTGAATTTCGTAGTTATTTTTGCGATGACGACTATCCTTGTAATTGACCTTTCAAAGTTCAACTTTACCTTTTTCATCTCACTCGCATCAGAGCTTGTTTTCCCTTCCTTTATTTGATCTTTCATTGAAGGTTTCCCCCGTTTTTCCTTCTAAATTTGAAGCCCATTGTCCCCTTTTCTTAGTGAACTTTAGACGTAGACATGCGCCCTATTGATCTTGCATTTTGGTCGACGTGGTGACTTCACCAATGGGGGCTGCTATTTTTTCTTGGGTGGTAGTGAGGGGCCATTTTTGTTGGGTTTCATCTTTATGTTTTGCTGAGGGGGGCACTATTGTTTGTCTTTTTTTTCTTGTATTGTTTAGAGGCTTTTATGGGTAAGTGGACTGGTATCTCTATCTGTCATGGATGGTCTTTATGCTTCGCATTTTTTCAAATAGGCGTTGTCTGTACATTTGTCTTGCGTTATCCCCTCTAAGGCTTGCTGGAAGAATTGCCGCCAGGTCAATTGCTTTGTTTCGAGGCGTTCCATGTCTAGCATATTTCTCTCTTTTGTTTCCTGTTTGCTCGTCATAGAAACGGTTTGTTCTTCAATCGTGCATGTAAGTGAAAATGAATTCTCGAATCGAAGGGTTTTCACTGCGTTCATGTTTCTTTTTCCTTCCTGTATTTTCGAATAAATTCTATTGTTGCTCTTCGTCAGTTCACTCGAGAGTCTCTTAGAGGAGATCGTTAGGATCAGGGGTTCGCCTGGTTGTCGGTGAAATCGTTAGTTGGGCGCTCCCAACTAACGATTTCAACAGAATCGGAAGTTACATCCCACCTTCCTACCTAAGTTTGTTTGGTTTTCATTTCCGGTCTTAAAGTTTTTGATTTCGATCCCATTGTGAAGTTGAACTTGACTTCGAACCCTTGAGTTTGTTCTTCGACTGAACCAAAAATCGTCAGTTGCGAGAGGGTTCGTAATCATAGTCGAGCGTTGCGAAGTGGCGACTGTTTTCGTTGTGGGCAATGGTTTTGAGCGAGAGCAACCCAACAATCGCGAAGAGATTGTTGGGTTGCTCAGTTGCGTGCGTTGAGTATTTGTTAAGCATTTGTTGAGCATTTGTTGAGCATTTGTTGAGCAGGCGGGGGAGTCGTTGGGCGACGAGGATGTTTCGGCATCTGCAAGGATGCGATGGACATGCTTCGTAGAAGTCCATATGGACATGGCACTCGCTTCTCTCTCGATCCGATGGACACGACGATGGCGATCGTAAGGTTGAAGTCGCAAAAGAACATGCGATGCAGAAGTTAGGACATGCCTACATCATGCGAACATTTGTTGGATGTCGTCGATAATTCAGCAGAAACTTACGAAAAATCATCCGGATTCTAAAAAATGAGTATACACACGTGTGAATTTCGCAGGCCCAGTACCCTAGCTCAACAAAACATCCGCACAAAATCGATCCTCAACAAACGAACGATTTCAGCGACAACCAGGCGCACCCCAGCTGTTTCCGTGCGGAGTAGACTGTCAGATGGTGAGCTATCTTCAGACCGTAGATTTCATTCTGGAGAATCGCCAGTTGGTCTTGGTTCGGTTGCCAGCTGGAGTATAAATGCTTACGTCAGTTGAATCGTCAAGATCTTCATCGTTCAGATCTAGCTCCTTTCTTTGTCGTTTTAGTGGCTGTGTTTGTTCTTGTTTTGTGCTTTTGCCGAATTCATTAGAATATATTTGAGCTTGTGTCGAGTGACTAGCCGCTGGTCTTGGCCACCGGTATGGAATACTTTCTCTCAACAAGATATCTGCGTAATGGATCGTGGCTTGCTTGGATCGACGTACAATACCATCCTTCGATCCGCATTCTTCTTTTTGATATGTTATTTGTCTTTTGTATTTCAGTTTTAGTTCATCATACAATGGACTACATTGCAATCATCTATACAAGAGGGAAATCTTCAAACAGGGACCGATTTATGCCAGCTAACGTATGGGTTGCCGAGCGGTTCATCTTTCCACCTGTCCCGTCTACCCCTTATCTTCCGGGATGTCCCTTGCTTACACACGAAAGGTGTTGTATCGACTTCACACGTGGCACGCTTTTCCCCTTCCTCCGTCGTTCTAAGCTCGGTGGTACTCATCCTCTTTTCAAGCTCTCATCCCTGGAAAGGCAGAAACGCAATCCCTAGCGCTGTGCATGCATTCAACTGTTTCCGCTCGAGCAGTAAGAATTACCCCTGTGGGGCACCGAACTTGTCCCTGTGGGGCCCGCAATAGTCGTGGACAGCCGGCAGATAGTTCGTTCATTCCGCATGCTTCATTCGCGCCGCAGAAAGCTTGCCCGCGCAACCAAGAGAGTTGTCCACTGCCTCATTGCGCTGCGTTCGATTCGCCTCTCTTCGCAAACCGCCACACAGTAGGAGCTTCGCACTGGTAAGTCGGGACATCAAGGTAAGATCCATGGCAGCCGCTGCGACGGTGTCCGCCTCTCCGCCTGTCGCGGCAGAACATCATCAGCAACCTCTGATTCAAATCCAGCAGCAGCAGCGGCAGCAGCAGCGGCATGAGTCCCAGCAACTACAGCTGCAGATGCTGCAACTGCGACAAGAGCGACACTACCTGCTGCAGCAGCAGCAGCATCACCAAGCCCGAGAGCAGCGGGAGTCCCATCAACTTCACCAGCCGCAGCAGGCGCAGCACGGGCTGACCGAAGTCCTGCTGCATCAATACCAGCTGCTCTTGTCCCAAAGGCAGCAGCACGACGCGCAGCAACAGCAGCAACAGCAGCAGCTGCACGCGCTCCAGCCTTCAGGCGTCAACCCCGAGAGTGAGGAAGGCGACAGACCAGAGACCCAAGAAAGCTCCTTCGCGGAAAAATTTCCCCGCGAAATGATTCCGCAGCAGCACCAGCTGGAACAACAAGTCTTGGAGCAGCAGCAGCAGCAACTGCAGGGGCACATCAAAGACGAGGACGAAGCGCAAGATCCCGACCTCAGCGCCAGTTCCGTCATCGTCATTCTTCCTGACAATTCCCTCCGCCTCTTCCACCAGTCCCTCCTCCTCGCTTGCGACGTCCTCGCCGAGTTCCCCCACCACTTCCTTATTCACGCGCCTTCTTCCCTTGATTCCCTCACTTGCCTGACCGAGGAAGAGCCTTCCCACGATCCTTCTCTCCCAAGCCCTTGGTCTGCCGCAGCCGCTTCCGATTCGTTTGGCAGATCGGCTGCGTCCACGTGGCTGCATCGCGTGCACCCGGAAGATGTCCTCTCATGCGGCGCGACGTACGCCCTGGTTGAGCTGCCGCTGACTGCGCCTGGCGGCGCGTCCGCCTTGTCTTCCGCCACCTCTTCCAACGCCTCGTCTCCCCACTCCGCCCGCGCCGCTGACCCGCGGCTCGAGCGCAGCCACTCTGAAACACGCACCAAGGTGCCGCCGTCGGGGAGCGGCCCGCTGGTGCCGCGCCGCTGCACGTCCTCGTCCAACGTGGATCTCGAACGCGGCTTCGAGTTTCCCTCCTCTGCCCTTCACATTCCCTTCTCTTCCTCCTCCTCCTTCGTCCCTCACGTCTCATCCTCCTCTTTCTCTCACCTGTCCTCCTCCCTCCCGCGCGATGGCTTCCCCTTCTACGCGCACCCCTCTTGGGCCTCAGAGTCGGAGCGCGCCGCGGCGTCGTCAATTTTCGCCATAGAGCCAGAGTCGACGAGTATGGCGGGCGGCTCTACACGCAAGCCGCCCAGGCCGCGTCCAGACGGTTCGCGCTCGCCCCTCGGGGTGCATGTGGGCGCTGCGGGTGGGGGAGGGGGCGGGCACCGGAGGAGGTTTTCGTCTTACGAACTTTCTCCCGAGTGGATTGGCCCTGGGGTGGGCGGA
>SZWC01021846.1:32343-43085 GCA_023375785.1 Penium margaritaceum | reverse complement strand
TATATATATATCTATATCTATATCTATATCTATATCTATTTCTATATCTATATCTATATCTATATCTATATCTATATCTATATCTATATCTATATCTATATCTATATCTATATCTATATCTATATCTATATGTATGTCTATATCTATATCTACATCTATAGCTACATCTATATCTACATCTACATCTATATTCTTATCTATATCCATATCTATATCTATATCTATATCTATATCTATATCTATTACCGTGCGTGTATGTATAGATTTTTTGGTTAGCGCGTTGATTATGTCTTTGCTTCTCTTAATCTGTAGAAAATGTTTTATATTCTTGTAGTATCAACTTATGCTTACGTTCTTCCTTATTTCACCTTTGAAGATGTCATGTACGCGCGCGGGCCCTTTGGTTCCTAGCGCTGAAAGACGACCGCTTGCGCCTGATTTACTACGCGTATGGAACGCGGGCATGCACACATATTTCGGTTAGCGCGCGTTGACTATGTCTTCAGTGCTTGCACGTAGCGAAGAGAACCATCGACGTGAACCCCGGCAAATCGCTCCTATCTGTGTTCGTTCCAAGTCGACAGCACACCCAAGGTGGCTCGTTTATGCATCTCTATAGGCAGAAACCGTAGAACAAAATTTCCAATCTAGTCTCTTTAAGCCAAACGGTCCCTTTATAATTCATCCATCGACTCGCTTTGCTTTGGCAGTCGAACACCCTCCCATTGCAGTTCTTGCCCTTTTTGTATGGCCCTAGATATGCGGCGTATCTAGAAGCGCTACCGGTGGAGCGTCTTGCCAATGTTGCCTTCTACTGGCATGTAGAGAATCGATCACCATGGCATACCACACTCGTACGTGCTGCCCATGTTCTGTGCACCTCACCCGTCTCAGACTCTTGGTCTGAACTGTCCCGCGTCTTCACCCGCTCCAAGCTACGCTCGATCCTCCTCTCCCCTGGTCTGTCTGGATCCTTCCCTCACTCCCACTCCCCTCACCCTTCCTCCCCCCATCCCCCACCTGCAACCCCTGACCCTCCAGGCACTGAGAGCCGAGCTTCCACACTGTCCACCGCCAACCCCTCCGTGCAACCAATTGCCAGCACTACCTGCACTACTGATATCCCTAAGGCTCTCCTATTTTACCAGATTGTGGTGCCTCACTCCCCTGGCCTACCTCCCCACCTTTCTCTTCCCATGTCCTCCTTCCACGCGCGTGCCCTCTGGCAGCTTCGCACATCCAGCCTCCCCTATGAGCTCTACCTCCCTCTAGCATCGCGCCGCTGCTCTGCTTGTCTGGCCACCCAGTTCCCTCATCCTGCGTTGCACTTTGTGCGGGATTGTCCAATGTTTTATGAGGTGCGGGGTCGGTTTCCCTGTCTCTTTCCTACTGATCTGCGCTGCTTCTCGCTAAAGGACTTCCTCTCTTTCGAGGACCAGGCCTGCTTGGCGTCTTGTGCGGCAGGTATGCTCCAGGTCTACTACAGCTACCACAGCAGCCCCAGCCTGCAGCAGACACTGGGCTACCCGCATCGACCCCGTGCTCCCCCTCCCCCGCACCAACGCCACATCCGCAGCATCTACAACCCAGGATGACAGCCGTTAATCGATCAATATGGTGGATTCGTATGGAGCGAGCTCGCAGCATGCAGCAGCCTTCTGGCCGCCGCGCAGCTGAGCTCGGCATTTGTGATATGCCGTTACTAGGCCTCTTTGGCCACCATTGGCATGTCGCTCTTCTTGCCCTCGTGTGCACTGTCCCTCCCCCCTCTGAATCTCGCTAGGACTTCATTTACTTTGACCCTTGTGTGCTTCTTTACACTTGACAGTGGGCACATGCATGCCCCTCTTCATGGTTGTCGTGCGTGGATGTCCCTCCTGACTCTCACTGTCACATGTGGCTCTGTGCCACCGTCCATTCCCCGTGGAGGGGTAGCGACGATAAACATAATAATCTATCTATCTATCTATCTTTGGCAGTGGTCCAGAATCGCCGGACTGCGGGATAGAGGAAAATGCGGCCAAAATGTGAGATCTGGGTACTGTGCGTAATTGTGCATTTCACGAGCCACCAGCTCTCCACGGTTGTCGCGGAGAGCTGGTGGCTGATGAGGTCACAACTAGAACTCCCCGCCAAACTTCTGCATTACCTCGCACTTTCCTTTATACTTTTTTATCACAAGCTCTTCAAACCAAGTTCTGTGAACGGGGTTTGAAGAGCTACCCAGCGTGGCAATCTGATCTTTCTGCCACGTCGCAAACGTACAGAACCAACATGAATATCCTGTTTTCGTGACGAACACAGTGAAGAAGCTCACTTTTTCGAACGAAACAAAATCAGGCTCCGCCAATCCGACACAAAGAGCCTATCCATTTTGTTTCTGCAAAATAATCCATTTTGTAACTGAACAAAGCCCGTATCTCTCTTTTGTACAGAACGCGGTCGATATCCTCTTTTCGGCAAACAGGTTTTACCACGATGCTTCTTCGCAATTTCCGCGTCAATATTTTTGATACACAACAAGAATATTTGCTCATGTCTCAAAGACGTGCGTGCCGCACAATTGACCGCGAACTATAACCCCTTCGCTCTGTTCTGGTAGCGGCAGCCGCTGTCGCTGTCAAATGGGTGGTGTACCCCGACAGCGGCGCTGTCTGCTGGAAACCTGACGTCGGCCCAGCTTCGCCGCTGTCATTTCATAACCCGGGATTTACGGGCTTTCAGCTGACGTGACACAGTTCATCCACGTGTACATGAAAGTCGACATCGGAAATGCGAAGAGAACGCATGTCTGTGCAGCTGTGGCGTTCGAAGACTTTTGATAGGCATTCCAAAAACAAATAGAGTGGAAAAACATGCTATTAATAGTTGCCGTCCATTTTTTCTTTTTGATGGCGATCCAGGCTTAAATATCGTGAATAAGTTTCCGTTACGTATTTTCGCCCCTTCGAGCAGGCCATAACGGCGCCGTTGTTAAACCTGCTTGCTTTTCAGCCGCTGTGAGGACTTTCACAACTCACGAGTGGAAACCACCTTGACAGCGACATCTAAGCATGGCGCACTTCATGCTCTCCTCGTTTTGTAGTGAAATTCGCTGTGATGACGTAGGTCTTTGTAAGGAATGTCCGTGCGCATGCACGTGTGCCTGTTTTTTCATGCTGTATTCTTTGTCGTACAATGAACAGCTGCTTTGACAGCGACAGCAGACAGCGGCTCTCACAAGAGAGCGAAGCAAACACAAATGCTGTTGACCCCATTTCCTGGAGATGCACTCTCCGAACCAGATGCCTTGCCGTCTGCAGCACGGCAGGTGCCGCAGACGGCACATTTCGCTTATAAAACGTGATGACCGGAGTCGAACCGGTCTCCTCTGTTCAATTGTCTGTGATACATTTTTGGGTTACATAGTAACCTTATTTCAATCACTTTGCAAAAAATCTGATTTTATGATTGGTCCGTCCACACGAATTTTCTTACCGACGGTCAGTTGGACTTCTGAGGACGGACGGAACACCCTTGTGTGGTGTTACCGGGTCAAAAACGGAAAGTGGTCAAGTACATGATGAACGAAGGGTGAAAAGAGATGGGAAAGAAACGAGTATGCTCGATTGCGGTGTAATAATATATCTTGTGTATTCAAACGTATAGATAACGCCTCTTGGTACATCAGAAACATATTTTGTGCTACAATTAATGTGGAATGACTTGAATCACTGCTCTTCCTCGGGTACATAGAAAGTAGTTCATTGGGTTACATAGTAACCTTATTGCAATCATTTTTCTTGAAAAAAATCTGATTTTATGATTTGTCCGTCCGCACGAATTTCTTCGCCGACGGCCGCTCGGAGATCTGAGGGCGGACGGAACACCCTTGTGTGGTGTTTCCGGGTCAAAAACGGAAAGTGGTCATGTACATGTTGAAGAAAGGGTGTAAAGAGATGGGAAAAAAACGAGAATGTTTTATTGTAGTGTAATAATGTATTTTGTGTATTTAAGTGTATAATTGTCGTCATTCTGTATATGATAAACGTATGTCTAGTACAATTAATGTGGAATGACTTCAATGACTTTTCTTCCTCTTTTCGAGTACATGGAAAGTAGTTCGCTTTTGTTGCAAAACCTCACGTTTTATGATTGGTCCGTCCAGACGAATTTCTTTGTCAATGGCGGTCGGACTTCTGAGGACGGACGGAACACCCTTGTGTGGTGTTCCCCGGTCAAAAACGAGAAGTGGTCATGTACATGATGAAAGAAGGGTGTGAAGAGATGGGGGAAAAAAAGGGAATGCTGGATCACAGTGTAATAATGTGTTTCGTGTATTTCAACGTGTAATTAACGCCTCTATGTACATCATAAACATATTGTGTGTTACAAGTAATGTGGAATGACTCCAATCACTTTTCTTCCTCTTTTCTGGTACATAGAAAGTAATTCGCTTTTATGGTCCTCGTTGCTACTTCTATATGTCTATTGTTTAATGTATGGTTGGGTCACTTGAGTTCAGACATCGGATATAAAAAATGCATATGATGTACTCGGGTCAGAAATGTAATGTAGTAAGGTATACTTCAATGCCAATAGTATTCAAGGCATGAACGTGTTAGTTGGACGTCTTTCTACCATTGGAGAAATAAATTGCTACTCATGTGGACGATTTTGGTGGAAGCAATTATATTTCCGACAACTTTTGTGGAACATTCTTATGGACATTTTGGAAGCAAGTGTCTACCTGTCTACCTGTTTACCTTCGTACCTGTCTACGTTGTCATTTGTGTAATTCTAACGCAAGCTACACCAAACAAATTTCGACAGCATTTTCCCTACACCTAGATCACTTTAACTACCTTTCTTCCTGCCAACCTCTATACCTTTATCCCTTTGTACCTTTAATTAATACTGCCTAAAAAATGTGGCTACCGTTTGTCCTATACCTCGGACACTTTGCGAACTTCTCTACCTGTCTACCTGTCTACCTTTGTACCTGTCTACATTGTCATTTGTGTAACTCTAACGCAAGCTATGCAAAACAAATTTCGACAGCATTTTCCCTACACCCGGATCACTTTAACTACCTTCTTACATGCCTAACTCTACACCTTTATCCATTTTTACCTTTAATTAATGCTACCTAAAAAAAATCTGGCCACCGTTTGTCCTATACCTGGGACAATTTACGTACTTCTAAACCTGTCCACATGTCTACCTTCGTACCTGTCGACGTTGTCATTTGTGTAACTCTAACGCAAGCTACGCCAAACAAATTTCGACAGCATTTTCCCTACACCTGGATCACTTTAACTAACTTTCTATCCGCCTACCTCTATACCTTTCCACCTCAGTATATCGCTATGTTGTGCATGTAATGCATGCTACTTCGAGACAATTTCGGCTGTATCTCCCCCACACCACCAAAAACTTTAACTACCTTCTTACCTATCTACCTATTTTCATTTTTACCTCACTACCTTGTTATCTGTCTATATGCTGTTGGTTCGTGTATTCGTTTACGTGTGCACCTATGTTATAGAACTATGTCACACATTTGGTGCGTACAAGATGGAGTAGTATAGCTCCAAGTCAACCTCTGATGGGTTGTTGGGAAATGATGTCTCCTTGCATCACCCCGACAGGAAGACTGATGGTACATTACACTCACCTCCTTACCTTGCTTACTTGTGATGTCTGTTGTCTTGGGTTTGCACTGCCATGGCGGTGTGATGTGCACTCTTCGTCATGCTGATATCGTGTACATATTGAGTATTGTCAACAATGTCAAAATGATCCATAGTCAGCTGTTGAGACACAATTATGACTATGCACGATACGCGTTGTTTGATGTCTTGTCGACATTGTAGAGGGTTCTTGCAACTGTTGTTCCATACCGAAGATTTGTGGCGAGTGTGTCATGCATAAATGCCCGTGAAAATGACACCTATGCACAGTGCGACTAAGCTGACACCACGACGTATTACTTCTACCATGACGAACGAGACATGGCATGCCTAGAAAGAAAAAAAAAGCACGGCCATCGATGATGAACATTGCGACGATACGGATGCAGACTTCACAAGCCCGTTACAAGAACCAAGACTGCGTTGATCCTCCGCAGGTTCACCGGCCCAACCGTGGTATAATGGCATCACTCTGGATGGGTAGCTCCCCATTATACCCCAATACAAGACGCTATCGACCCTATCTCACATTCTACTCACAAACACTGTGCAAAAGTGCTCGGATTCACAATGTACCTTGTGAAAGAGGCAGAACGTTGTTGGCATGTGTCCATCGATGGCGGTTGTTGTATGACCTTCATTTTGTCGATAAAAATGCATGACCGTATTGTCGACTTTGTAGAGGGTTGCTGCAACTGTTGTTCCATACGGAAGAGTTGTGGCGAGTGTACGATGCATAAATGCCCGTGAAAACGACACCTATGCACAGTGCGACTAAGCTGACACCATGATGTATTACTTGTACCACGAGGAACGATTCACGACATGCCTAGAAAGAAAAAAAGCACGGCCATCGATGATGAACATTGTGACGCTACGGATGCAGACTTCACAAGCCCGTTACAAGAACTAAGACTGCGTTGATCCTCCGCAGGTTCACTGGCCCAACCGTGGTACAATGACATCACTCTGGATGGGTGGCTCCCCATTGTACCCCAACGCCACGCGCTATCGACCCTTTTTCACATTCTATTCACAAACACTGTGCAAACGTGCTCTGATGCACAACGTACCTCGTGGAAGAGGCATAAAGTTGTCGTCACGTGTCCATCGATGGCGGTCGTTGTATGACATTCACTTTGTCGATATAAATGCATGACCATATTGTCAACTTTATAGAGGGTTGCTGCAACTGTTGTTATATACCGAAGAGTTGTGGCAAGTGTGCGATGTATAAATGCCCGTGAAAACGACACCTATGCACAGTGCGACTAAGCTGACACCACGACGTATTACTTGTACCATGACGTACGAGTGACGGCATGCCTAGAAAGAGAAAAAAGCACGGCCATCGATGATGAACATTGTGACGCTACGGATGCAGACTTCAGAAGCCCGTTACAAGAACCAAGATTGCGTTGATCTTCCGCAGGTTCACCGGCCCAACCGTGGTCTAATGACATCACTCTGGATAGGTAGCTCCCCATAGTACCTCAACGCCACGCGCTATCGACCCTATCTCACATTCTACTCACAAACACTGTGCAAAAGTGCTTTGATGCACAACATACCTTGTGGAAGAGGCTGAACGTTATCGCCACGTGTCCATCAATGGCGGTCGTTGTACGACGCTAACTTTATCGATATAAATGCATGACCGTATTGTCATTTTTGTAGAGTATTGCTGCAGCAGTTGTTCCATACCGAAGAGTTGTGGCGAGTGTGCAATGCATAAATGCCCGTGAAAACGACACCTATGCACAGTGCGACTAAGCTGACACCACGACGTATTACTTGTACCACGACAAATGAGTCTCGACATGCCTAGAAAGAAAAAAAAAGTACGGCCATCGATGATGAACATTGTGACGCTACGGATGCAGACTTCACAAGCCCGTTACAAGAACCAAGACTGCATTGATTCTCCGTAGGTTCACCGGCCCAACCGTGGTACAATGACATCACTCTGGATGGGTAGCTCCCCATTGTACCCCAACGCCACGCACTATCGACCCTATTTCACATTCTACTCACAAACACTGTGCAAAAGTGCTCTGATGCACAACGCACCTTGCGGAAGAGGCATAACGTTGTTGTCCTCTGTCCATCAATGGCGGTCGTTGTATGACTTTCAATTTGCACGATGTAAGGGCATGACCATATTGTCAATGTTGTCGAGGGTTTTGTGCAACTGTTGTTCCATACCGAAGAGTTGTGGCGAGTGTGATGCATTAATGCCCGCGAAAATGACACCTATGCACAGTGCGACTAAGCTGACACCACGACGTATCACTTGTACCACGACGAACGAGTCACGGCATGCATCGAAAGAAAAAAGAAGCACGGCCATCAATGAAGAACATTGCGACGCTACGAATGCAGACTTCACAAGCCCGTTACAAGAACCAAGACTGCGTTGATCCTCCGCGGGTTCACCGGCCCAACCGTGGTACAATGACATCACTCTGGATGGGTAGCTCCCCATCGTACCCCAACGCCACGCGCTATCCATCCTATCTCACATTCTACTCACAAACAGTGTGCAAAAGTGCTCTGATACACAACATACCTTCTGGTCGCTGCTCACTGATTTTGACACGTGACAATAGTTTGCACGTTGAAGACAAAGGGGCCCTCTACAGAATGTGAACCATGCTCTGTCTTCTAGACCTTGTGGAATGGTTATGAAGCAGACTTTTCCATCGTTCTGCATTTCTGTATTGCTTTACATTGTGACTGTTTTCAACATGAGTGGTCTTTCTGTTCACACCATTGACTGGGATTTCATCTTCATTTGCCCATGGTACGATTGTCATGTGTGGGTTACAGGGGCCAACCATCCAAGTCAAAAGCACGGAAGAGGAGAGCGTGACTTTGGTCTGCACAAGTCTGTAGTCTGTTTGAAGCTGTCAAACGTCCCTTAACTGTCGATCTGCATTCGATGATTTTTCTGGGGACATCATAGTGTTGTCAAATGTGGTTGACGAGGTCTTCTGGGGACTATGATCGTCAGCACATATGCCAATCTGCACATTGCAGCACGCTTGCGTATCAGTGAGCATTGCACAACATAGTGTACAGCCGCATATTAGCAGCAAGTACACATGGTTCACCATAGAAACTTACGCTGTTTGAAGGGCTAGACTTTCGACACGAGCAGACGGACTTGTGAGATATGAGCGTGTTGGTGACATCATGCGTCGGTGCAAACGGAGGTTGTATTCAAATGGTGACTCTCATGAATGATGGATCTGCGTGTGAAATATTCTGCTACCATTGTCATCTTAGTGGAGAATGTACCTTGTTTGTGCGTACAGGAGGGTGCACTTCAAGCAAGTCGTACGTCTGTTGTGCATCGGAGCTGTGGATTTGAACATGTGCCAGATTTTCCTCGCTGTGTTAGGTACATGCAGTTGCGAAGAGACGAGTGCATGTGTGATGAGCGTAGCTTTTCATGCAGGCAGAAATTATGCACATGGAGATGGAGTTACCTTCGTGTGCAGCCAGAAGTCATGGACGTTGTGTTCAACTTCTGCCAACAACTTCTGCACTTGTTCATGGCCCTCGCCCTTCAGCATGGGTACTGTCCTCCCTCCCAAGAGAAACATCTAGGCTTGTGGTCCCACGACTGTTGCTCTTTCAGGATGTGCCTCTGCATGTGGAACATGCATGATTTCACCATAAATATGATCCCCTTACATGACACCTACACCGAAAAATGGAAGACTGTGTGACCTATTGACTCACCCGCAGCATGCAAAAGTACAGTCAGAATGCCTTCCTCTGAGGTGATAGTTCCATGCTCAGTGCACTCGTACTTCTCATCGAGGAAGTCCAAGTAGATCTCGCACTGGCATGCTGTGCCATCTGGCATGCGTTGCGTGCACTGGGTGATCTCGTTGTACTGCAGGTTCGTGACCTTTGCACTCATTTTCATGATAAGAGTGTTCACGGAACTGTTCTTCAGGAACATCCACGTGTAGTCGAACCTGCACGCAATGTTACGAAATGTGATTGGCATGTCTAGGATGCTTGATAACATTTACACTTGTTATTGTTGAATATTTTTGCCCCTTGGTCAAGTCTTGTACGACAGATCAGGAATGCTCTGACCCTTGTGGAGGTATGACCCCTGGATTTGTTGTAGGGTGACTCAACTATGCTCTGTCTCGTGTGAGATATGACCTGTGAGTACACCATGTAGGTGAGTGGTTAACTTGGCCATTTTGTTGATTTGGCAAAGTGAGAGGTCATGAGTTTGATCCTGGCTCCTTTCACATCTTGGTTGTTTTGGAAGCTTCCAAGAAAGAAAGCCCGTTGCTTCTGGGAAGCAACACGGCTGATCAGTCACCTTGGCACAAGGATGCTTATGTGTCAAGCCCACAGCCCAAGTCTCTTGGTGATGTGGCAGGGTCAAGCCAGTTCTCAGGAATGTGCTTTTGAGCTCTAGGATTGGACAGCCAGCTGTAAAAGGACTTGTCTTGCATGCTGATCAATTAACCCTTGCTTGATGCTCTCTTGCGTATTGACGACTTGAGCTCTTCTTGAGATGTAATGCTAAGGCGTTAGTATTCTTGAAGGTGAAGTGTATGCCTGATTAAGTTTGGGGTGCATGACACATGTCAACAAAGGAAGAAGGCCTAAAAACCTTCGTGAGCTTTTCGGTTTCGCGGCTTCTCTGCCAGAGGTGGTTAGGTCAGTAGCTAACAAAGGGTTATGGGCCCACTCCTCTGGTTAGGGAAGTTTCACGCACGAAACCGCTAAGGTCACAAGCAGTGAGAGCGCCTTTGCTCTCACCCAACTTCTCTGTTTGCAAGGCAACATCAGCAGGAGGGGAATGCAACACATCTGCACCTTTCTACCTTGGGAGCTGACATCAGCCTACATCAGCCTACATCAGCCTACATCTGCTTGCAACGGCCAACGTTAACAGGGGAAGCAGTTTCCTCTTCTCACCAACAGCCTACAGTGGCCTCAAACACAGGTTCATCGGCATCAACAACAGGTGCAGCAGCTGAAGCAGTTGTAGTTGTGGGGATGGCAGGGACAGGGGAACCAGGGAATCATTCG
>SZWC01021846.1:16811-30318 GCA_023375785.1 Penium margaritaceum | reverse complement strand
TGAGGATGATGCCTCTCCCATCATCAACGACGAACCAGACCTCCAGCCTCTACATCAACAGCACCAGCCAGCAGGTTCAAGGAGCAGTTCACGCCTCAAAGTACCTCGGCAGCATTACGACGCAGATAGGGGTGAATGGACAGGCTTCAACTATTCATTCTTGGTTCAAGAGGAGCCAATGTCTGTCGCAGAGGCACTCACTCGGCCTGACAAAGCAGAGTGGGACGAAGCAATTCGCAGTGAACTCAGCTCCATTGAAGAGAATGGGACCTGGGTGCTGGTGGACAGACCTGCCGGGGCTCACGTTGTGGGGTCCAAGTGGGTGCTGAAAGTAAAAAGGAAACAGGATGGCAAGATAGACAAGTACAAGGCACGGGTGGTAGCAAAGGGGTTCTCCCAACAGCCTGGCGCAGAGTACGATGAGACCTTTGTCCCAGTTGTGACGTTTGCCTCCATCCGGTCATTGCTCGCCATTGCTGCTGCCGAGGACATGGAGGTCCACCAGATGGATGTCAAGACAGCCTTCCTTTACGGCAAACTTGACAAGGAGGTATTGATGGAGGTTCCAGAGGGGGTTGATGCTCCTCAGGGCAAGGTGTGTAGATTGGTGAAGGCAGTCTATGGGCTAAAACAAGCACCAAGACTTTGGTACCAGGAGATGGACACGTTCATGGCCAAGGAGTCCTTCATGCACTGCGACAATGACCCTAGCATGTACGTGCATGAGAGTGACAAAGGGACTATGTTGGTCGCCTTGTACGTCGATGACCTGATTCTATGCTCCTCTTCAACGCAGCTGCTAGACGATCTCAAGGGGCTGCTGAGTGGCAGATTCAAGATGAAGGACATGGGTCCTCTTGACTTCTATCTTGGAATTGCAATTAAGCGCGACAGAGCAGCAGGTACCATCAGCCTGAACCAGAAAAAATACATCGACTCCATCCTCAAACGATACGACATGGCAGATTGCAAACCTGCCAGCACACCCATGAGGTCGGAGTGCAAACTCTCCACCTCCATGTCCCCATCCAATGAAGCGGAGAAAAATGACATGCTGGGCATCCCATATCAGTCTGCAGTGGGCAGTCTGATGTATGCTATGGTCGCCACCCGACCAGATATAGCCCATGCTCTTGGGCAGGTGAGCCGGTTTGTGGCCAATCCCGGTCCACTTCACTGGCAGGCCGTGAAGCGCATCATGCGCTACCTTCAGGGGACGCGACACGTGGGGCTCCAGTTTGGAGGCATCGCTGGATCCGCATCACTCCGTCTCATGTGCTACACTGATGCTGATTGGGGAGGGAATATCGATGATAGAAAATCTACCTCCGGCTTTGTGTGTATGTTGAATGGAGGTGCAGTCAGTTGGGCAAGTCGCAAGCAGGAATGTGTCTCTTTTTCAACAGTTGAAGCTGAGTACATCGCCATGGCTGAGGTGTGTAAAGAGATGCAGTGGCTACGAAGCTTGCTATCCGAGATGAAGGCATCACAGGCAACGGCGACGGTCATCAAGATTCAAAACATGAGCGCCATTGACATGTCAAAAAAACCCCGTCCTGTCCAGGCGCACAAAGCACATCGAGATCCGCTACCACTACGCTCGAGACTTGTTCTACAAGCAGACCAAGCCGAACCGGGCTGACATGCTTACAAAGCCATTGGACAAGGATCTCCACCAGGCGGGCAGGCAAGGTATCGGCATGGTCAACGCAAGTGATGAAGAATGATGATGGAAACGGACGCAAGGTGCAAGGGAGAGATTTGTTGAATATTTTTGCCCCTTGATCAAGTCTTGTACGACGGATCAGGAGTGCTCTGCCCCTTGTGGAGGTATGACCCCTGGATTTGTTGTAGGGTGACTCAACTATGCTCTGTGTCGTGTGAGATATGACCTGTGAGTACACCATGTAGGTGAGTGGTTAACTTGGCCATTGTGTTGATTTGGCCAAGTGAGAGGTCATGAGTTCGATCCTGGCTCCATGCACATCCTGGTTGTTTTGGAAGCTTCCAAGAAAGAAAGTCCGTTGCTTCTGGGAAGCAACATGGCTGATCAGTCACCTTGGCACAAGGATGCTCATGTGTCAAGCCCACAGCCCAAGTCTCTTGGTGATGTGGCAGGGTCAAGCCAGTTCTCAGGAATGTGCTTTTGAGTTCTAGGACTGGACAGCCAGCTATAAAAGGACTTGTCTTGCATGCTGATCAATTAACCCTTGCTTGATGCTCTCTTGCATATTGACGACTTGAGCTCTTCTTGAGATGTAATGCTAAGGCGTTAGTACTCTTGAAGGTGAAGTGTATGCCTGATTAAGTTTGGGGTGCATGACACATGTCAACAAAGGAAGAAGGCCTAAAAACCTTTGTGAGCTTTTCGGTTTCGCGGCTTCTCTGCCAGAGGTGGTTAGCTCAGTAGCTAACAAAGGGTTATGGGCCCACTCCTCTGGTTAGGGAAGTTTCACGCACGCAACCNAACCCTTGCTTGATGCTCTCTTGCATATTGACGACTTGAGCTCTTCTTGAGATGTAATGCTAAGGCGTTAGTACTCTTGAAGGTGAAGTGTATGCCTGATTAAGTTTGGGGTGCATGACACATGTCAACAAAGGAAGAAGGCCTAAAAACCTTTGTGAGCTTTTCGGTTTCGCGGCTTCTCTGCCAGAGGTGGTTAGCTTAGTAGCTAACAGTTATTACTGTTGCACCCCAACGAAAACTCACTTAGAGATTCCGTGCATTGTTGGTAGCTCGTTTCTGTCCACTCCTTCCCTCACAATGTTGAGCAGGGCTTTATCCGTGATCTCATGGATCGTTGACCTGTAAAGTGGAACTTCGGGGAAGAGTGCATGTATGTATAAAAAAACGCACCTTATGTATACACAAGGCACATGGTCTACCATACTCATCCACGGCCAGCCTTAAGAGCACCATCTTTGTAGTACATCCCGTTCATGGCAACCACTATGTCGTTTTTCAAGTACTGATGGATCTCAGGCGTCAGAGCGCCCCACACAAATCCGACGAGCGCCATGTCATCTACAAACATGATGAAATCCTGCTTCGTTGCGGCCGAAACCTTTGTTGCATCCAAAATCCTAACGGCAAGACCAAGCTGCAATGACAAGGCAAGTAATGTCAGTTGATATCACTTATTCCGGGTGTTTATGTCCCATTGGGGAAACAATGCATGTTCTTACTGGCGATCGTTTTGGTGGAATGAAACGTTTCAGCGAGGGACGCATCATGTCATTGTTGAAAATTACGGTAAGGACTTGGTCCACCTTGCCTTCGACAAAGGTGCTTGGCACATCATATGACTCGCCCATTTTCCAGTTGAGGGTGCACTCCTGGGCAACACTGGTGTACCTGCAACATCCGGAGGATCATCATGATGCATATCCATACACTTGATGTACACAGATGCATATTTGTCATTTCCACGTAACATTCCCTCGTGGATGACGTGGTTGTGTTGTACACATCGTACATCTTCCACCTCTGCCAGCTTTCCGTGAAAGATTCTGCCATATGCTTCTTTGTTGTTCCGGACTCCTCTCCAGGAATGATGACTGTAGGCACCTTCATGTCGATA
The DNA here is from genome assembly GCA_023375785.1 of Penium margaritaceum. NCBI lineage: Eukaryota > Viridiplantae > Streptophyta > Zygnematophyceae > Desmidiales > Peniaceae > Penium > Penium margaritaceum. The sequence continues at coordinate 26,737 of SZWC01021846.1, read as the reverse complement.
ACCCTTCCAGAAGTGTCCGCGAGATAGATGCGGGGGTCAAGCTGGGCTTTGTCACTCATGGGAAGATCCACGTTGATGACCAGGGTGTGAAGATGAAAACGCCTAAAACGCGGTTGCAGTTCTGCAATGGTTGCGAGTCGCGACTGCACATGAATAATGACAATGTGTGAATGTGACATTGAGAAATGCGATGAAACACGACAAACGTAAGAGCGAGACGTTTGTATAACTTACATCTTTACGCATATGGTCGATTGTTGGCAAAGGCACTGCAAATAGCAACATTACAACGTTGCCCACATGATTCGTACCAGTTTACAAAAACATCATGCTGAAAAGGGAAGTCACAATGTCGTACCTGGATATGGGTGATCCCTTATGCCAACCATCCAAGTTTGTCCACACTTAGTACAAATGGAAAATGGTCTGAGTAGAACGTTTCTTGTGGGTGGACTGTCATGTGGACACTATACATTCGTCCACACATGGTCAATAATGGAGCCACTTTCATGAGTTGCACAAGTGATCAACATCTGAAAACCCCTGTCTTTTAGAAATTGGTGACTCTCTGGTATCACAATCTCCGCGTGAATGTTGAAGTCACCTACAAGGACAAGTGGGAATAAACCTGAGGCGAAGTTACGGAAAAATTCTAATAGTGGCTTCTCTGCTGAAGAGGGAGAGCGATAAATTGCGCAGAATATTACTGGCATTGTTGGGAAGATCCATTCACACCATGACATAACATAAAATCCTGCTCCACTGTGTTCATTCATAGCTCCCGTGTACGTAGTTGCGACAAGTATTCCTCCAACCTCATCGGAAGAATAATACGCAGCCTTTCCGTGTATACTGTGATGTCGATGAGCATGGCTGTTACGATGATGTGTTTCAGTGAGAATGATAGTGTCTGCGTGCACAAGTTCATGACGGTGGAGGATATTGTGCCCATACTTTCCAAGACTTTGAATGTTGTGGTAGTACACGCAGAACGATGATGGAGTACACAGATATTCGAGGCGCTGCAAACGCGGCGAGTGCACTCTCTGTCGTAACCGCTCCATTTCTGAAACAACCTTTGAAGACACGTTGATGTTGTCACTGTTGTACTCTGTAAGATGGATGAATTGTGCATAAAAAAATCTGTTCATAGAAACATAGTAACTGTGCTCTGGTACAAAGGAAGACAAGTCGACCACTGCATCCTCTCTGAAAGTGCATCCTTGTGCTTTGTGGACAGTAATTGCATTTGCATGGGCAAGTGGAAACTGCCTTCGCGACACTTCAAAACTGTCGTTGTTCTTCATTTGGAAGGTTTTTTTGACTCGTTTGATGGGTTTCCAATTGGCATTGACACCTTCTTCCGTTGTAAGTTGTGCATACTTCAATCGTTGCTTCTGTCCAATGACATCGTTTGGAAACTCCACCCAGAATGTAAGCACCTCAGTTCTAACAAGGCTTGCATGACGAAGGATGCCCGTCACCCCGTTCACTAAGCCATCACTCGTGTCCATGTTCAAAATAATTTGAACACGACACCCTATGTACAATCAAAGAGTCTCACATAGATTGGCTGTATATCGTCTGTCGTCACCTGCTTCATCCAACGACTGGTGACCACGACTCCCATCGCCATGGCTGATGCACGCATCCCATGCTTGGCAAACAAATTTGGAATTGTGCGCTCTGTTGTACAGCATCTTGTTGTGTACGTTGACCTTTTCATTTGTTGTGAAAATGTGCAACATGTTGGTCATGTCAACTTTCTTCCTTTGGTCAATAAGCATAGCTTGGAAAAAGTCATGATCTGCCAGTGTGCACCTGTTTTCACAGAGATGGTTCAAAGAATTTGCAAAAAACTGATCATTTTGTCGCATGACAGTCCTCAACTCGTACAGTGTCATACTAGCCCATGGGAAAAATGTCGATTCAGATGCATCTTCCTCTACAACCAGGGTGTCATCAAAAGGTTCAAACGGGTACCCATCCAGTACCGGTTTTAGTTGATACAAGTCACCCACAAAGACGATATGTACACCACCAAAAGGCAGATCTATGCCTTTTACTTCTCTCATTCTGCGATCTAGGAAATGCATTAGCCGACGACCAACCATCGACACTTCATCGACAATAATGAACTGTACACGACCTAGCTCACATGCCAGCACATGTCGAGATTCGGAGGACAGAGGTAGGTAAGCTTCTTTTCGAGTTTTCAATTTCATCGAATGATGAATGGTGAACCCATTCACATTGAAGGCAGCAACTCCGGTTGGCGCGAGCTTCAACACCTTGAGCAACGTGTGGTCTGAGTTTGGTGCAGCATTGTAGAAGCGTAACAAACGCTCATACAACGCATGCACCACCGTTGACTTCCCTACACCAGCGCCTCCTGATAGGAACAGTCGGACAACTTATTTTCCAGAACGTACAATGTGCATGATGTCATCCACAACAGCACGCTGCTCGGAGTTTAGTTTGGAATTCATGAGAAAAAAATCTTTGTCACTCTTTGCCTTGTCTGCAAACATGTGACGGCCAACGTGCTCAAAATTGGGACCACTTTCATGTTTTGTCAAAACAGTGCCTTCTCTGCCATTGTCCATTTCATTGTGGCATGACCTGAGAGTACTTTCAAAATCACGCAAAATTGTTTCCCATCTAGACGACTTTGGAGAATATTCCTCAATCTTCTGTGAAATGATCCCTTTGTTCGCCAAAAATGAAGATGTTACAAACTGTACAGTGAGGTCTTCCTCCTTTCGGAAAGGAACAAAGAGGAATACCTTTTCGCATTTGTACTCGTAGTCATCCCTCTCGGACTGGTAATTCACAAATCACACAATCTTTGGGACCTTTTGTATGCGATACAGCACCATTGAGTCATACATCAACTCACTGTTCTGTACTAGCGATGTGTCATCCAATGGCCCCTCCTTTTCATAACAGTCCATGTCCACATCGTCACCAAATTCCTCTTCCTTCTCGTTTTCCGCACAGTCATCAGTCATGTGCTTTGCCTTTTTCCGGTACGTATACTTTGACAACAAGTCTTCCAAGCATTCGTTCTCAAGCTCGATTGGCCGTCTCTCGTACTGGGAGACAACAGCATACGGTATGAACACATCCTCGGAAGATGGGTCCAATTTTTCAAGTTCCGTTCTAGGCTTCACAACAAGAAGTCGTTTCTCACGGGGGCTTGTGTTTATGAACAGAAAGGACCGACATGAGAACCTCAATGGCAATCCAGTCATTAAGGTCACTACCTCTTGGGCATTGACCTCTTGATCATGGATGAGAGAATTGCCAACTTTATGTATCACACTCCGAAAATTCTGTGAGCACTCCTCTTTTTTCAAAACATCCATTACAGATTTGAGCGTGCGTCTCATGATCCTGTTTCCTTTACACATGTATGAAATAATGTAACTTGCCACTGCATATGGATGTATGCACATCTGTATGTCCATGTTGGCCCGCCAAAGCCTCAAGACATCAGGGTTGAACGGGTTCACATTCTGATGCATTGGCATCCTTTTGTATGGCAGGGTCGCCTTTTTGAGAGATGAGCGTACACTACGAACATATTCAATCTCAGAAAGCTCACACAACTAAAGAAAATCGTCAAAGTCAATGTCAGTGGTTACTATCTTTAGTGTTACAATCATGCTTGCATACACTGTTTTGTAATGTTTTCTCTCTGCAGGTAAGGTGCTCTCATCAAGAGGCAGAAGAATGACAGTCTTATCAAAAGGTGGCCTTGGAAAGCCAAACACACATGTTTTAGAGCCTTTTTTCTTGCGACAGTGGTATGTACACTTGTGCACTTGTAGAGATTGTAGATCGGTCTGTAACAAGTCAATGTTTGTGGATATATACTTATCCACAAATTCAACAACTTTTTCAGGGGACTGGGACTCCAGGTCTGGGGCATCCTTCACCCACAGCAAGACATGACAGTGGGGACTTCCACGGTGTTGGAATTCTATAACCCCAAAGTAATCGTCCACATGACCGAGTGGTCCATCTTCTATGGCGATAACGTTCTGTAGAAAAGAACGACGACGGTGGTGAAAGTATCATGAAGGTGACACTGAGTCATCTGTAACAAACTTTGTCCTCTCCTCAAATTGGAGCGCATCAATTTCACCGCGTGATAATCCTTTTCCTGCAACTTTGGACAATATGCCCAACAGTTCAGGCCAGCGTGTGTCAGCCATGCTCAGAGAGAAGAAAAACGTTGGGTTCTTTTTTTTCTGCCTAAAAAATGCAAATAGGTCCTTCTTTTTGTCGTCCCAGTATGTGATGGTTCCCCGCATCCTCTTGAACTCATTGAAGATAATGTTGATCTCTAACAACCTACTTCTTGCCTCACTGTTTTGAAGATCGCCCGCAGTAATCCTCTTCTGGAACAACTGTCTTGCCCGAAGCGACATAATGTCACAAATGTTCAACATTTGACAGACATAGAACTTGATTTTTTTTTTGTCTGGTCTTTGGGCAAATCTACGATCACGATTAAACAATTCCCACTTTACCACTTTCCGGTAAGGTACCGAGCAGTCCGGTTTTGGACCACTGAAATTGAGGACAATGCTCCCAGATCTTCTCTGTCCACCAAAGAGTGATGAAAAACACAGCTCCTCCATGTCATTCCGAGACAGAATGTGACAAGGAGTCTTTCCCTCACATGGTGCTGTGATGACATGTCCTTTGGACATTTCCTGGAACTATGGAATCCTAAAGTACATCGTATGGTCGTCTTGATCATCTTCAAAATGAGAGAACGCTGCCTCAAGTACATCGTTTCGTCTTGGGATGATGATGCATGACCCTCAGTACATCGTTTAGTCGACTTGATCATCTTAAAAATGAGAGAACACTCCTAAAGTACATCGTTTCGTCTTGGGATGATGATGCATGACCCTCAGTCGTCTCATGTTGTGCTTCACGGTGCACATGTTCTCCAAGTTACGACACAAGCTTTCCAACTTGTGCACTTGACATCTGAACCCCCAACCTTGCAAACAGGGGTGAGTTGTCCATCAGCCATTGCAATACTCTGACAATAATCCCTGGTCGGACACTGTCGGACCACACACTGCCATAGTACGGCATCTTGCGTTTGAATGCAAGGCAAACTGTCTCTGACATGGTCAATGGGCACGGCAACTCAGTAATGAAATCAACAACATCCAAAGGGACAGTTGTGACTGCTCTTTGTAAACCCTTCTGTCGTCCTTGGTTCAACAGAAGAATGTTCATGAATGGCACAAAAAGACATACCAAACGTTCCTCCAATGACGACAGGGATGATAACTCTGCAGGAACTGTATTCATAATGAAGTTGTCCTTCACTCCAAATGGCGCAGTTCCGCCCTGTTTTGAGACGGCAGCACAAACAGAACAAAGTAATTCATTACAACTGGACCCTTCACGCATATGACACCTAAAACACCACATGTCGCACAATGTACATGGTGTACACGGTCCATCCAACATCTCACGCAAGTAGGCATCAACATCCATCCTCCTACCTGTATGTACTGTACATTCCCGGCGTTCATCGGTTATCAACGCATGGAAGAGCTCATTTCGAATGAGGTGGCTATTAACCACGAACAAATGTCTAAGCTTTGGAAAATTGGCTCTCGGGCGGAACATCAATCCACCGAGCGAGAAGAGCAAGTATTCGCGAACAACAGCAGCAAAAGTATGACTAAAAAAGCCGTAGAACTGTTGGTTCAAAACATGACACTTGTACTTTATATCACGTTTTGAATTCACTTTGTATACACCCACAAACTTTATAGATGTTGACTCATAGCACAGACTGAACTTTTCCTTCACCTCCTTCTCAATCTCATAATACAGTGTTTCCTTTGACATGAAACGACGGCGTTTCATCACTGGTTCGCCATCTTGTCGTTCACTGCTGGGAAAATTAGACTCAGGGCCTGGTCGATTCCGAGGACCACCACTTGACTCCACACTCATTTTTGTACTCAGCGGGACATTCTCATTCAGAACATCCAACAGTAATGAAGAAAACTTCCCAACTGCTTTCGTTCCTGTGCTTGAAGGAATCTTGCCTCCAACACGAGATACTGTAGGTACACGTTCGGTATTCATATTCATCCGAGGACGAAGGTGGGCGGCATATTCGCTTTCACGCGACAAAAGATCCAACCCAGCAGAAAACTCAAGCATTACGCCATTCGGAACATGTGAGGACCTGTGGTGCTCTCTACGTATGAAAAATTGTGGCGTTACCTGAGTCCCATACAGAATACCATCATTATTCGACTGAAGTATGTCAAAATGGTTCCCATTGTACTTCAGATGTACACTTGGGCCAAAAATGGTAGGTGAAAAGAAAACACGATGGAAAACCCGGACATCACTCTGCCACACAGAAAAAGTTCGTCTGTACAAGACTGTAGCTACGAGCAGTTCACCAAAGGACCCCCATGTCCCATCTATACAGATATAGTTCATGTATGCCTGCCTACTATCCCAAGTCCGTCAATGTCTTGAACCTAACGACACACTGAAGCCATTGAGATGAATAGCTGCAAAACGAGCTATCTCCATGCGTACGTCCATGTGCTTTTCTTCACATCCATGTATGGCCACAGATATAGCTCGAAACATGCAATTTCCATCGCCACTAATACCAACACATTGCATGTGCCAGGGACATCCAAACAATGCAGGTCTCATGTCATACAGCGACAATGGTCGCTGAAGCCTGAATACACCATGTGCAACAGAACATATATGTGTTGATCCAGATCGATGATAATCTTGACAATCGCCATCTCTATCATCTGCCTCGTCCAAAACCTCTGGCGAAAAAAGCATGTATGTACACTGTACAACGTTGTCGCTCAAGTAGAGAACTGAGCGAATACTTTGTTGCACCACAGTGAACTTCCTTCCACAAGCATCCTCATCCCTTACTAAAATGTCAAAATGACACTCAGCACACACAATGTGGAAACATGCGGATGTCACACTGCCATACCCACACTTGAACATGAGGGTCTGATCATTGTGCCACACAAACATGGCACTATCCATCATTACACAGAACAACAACCTCTGTCAACCCACCCCATACACCAACATTACCCATGAAAGCCACATACGACCGTGCATTAGGACAATGGAAGCCATGCGCAGCTGAAAAGGAATGTTGAACAATTTCGAAATGTTCAATCGCAAAGTCCACAACCTTCCCCCGTACTTGCATGTGCTCATCTTCTGTACCAAACAACATCCACGAGAAACATCGGAACAATGAGTTCCCATCCAATACACAAGCCTTCCTCNACACTGCCATACCCACACTTGAACATGAGGGTCTGATCATTGTGCCACACAAACATGGCACTATCCATCATTACACAGAACAACAACCTCTGTCAACCCACCCCATACACCAACATTACCCATGAAAGCCACATACGACCGTGCATTAGGACAATGGAAGCCATGCGCAGCTGAAAAGGAATGTTGAACAATTTCGAAATGTTCAATCGCAAAGTCCACAACCTTCCCCCTTACTTGCATGTGCTCATCTTCTTTCCCAAACAACATCCACGAGAAACATCAGAACAATGAGTTCCCATCCAATACACAAGCCTTCCTCCTCACCACAAACGTTAACTTCTCACCGTCACATCCACTTGGTATAGTAATTGCCTCCAGCCTTCCGCGTGATGCTTCTGCCGCCATTGTCACACGCGATGTCCGAGTGCCACTGACCACCCGCTGTTAACACACAACATTCCACATATAACAATGAGGACAACATCCACGACACACCACAAGCGGAGCGAAATACAGAGCAACCATTCGCGGCAACGGGAAACACAACGTACCGTAGAATGCGAAACAAGCCAACCTCACCAAAAGGAAACGTAAACGTTGTCGACGTCCCGTTGGATACACTTCGTCCTTGATTCCTGGGACTCAAAACAGTTACTTTTAACATGAATTCATCAACAATATGTATAAAATCCTCATGACACGTGAAGGTTGGACAGGCGCACCTTAGACAACTTCACGGAATGTTGAGTATGTCGAACCAAATGCCGTTGCTCACTTTAGTTACGTCCACACCCTGCACAAGAAAGCAGGAACCCTCAGCGCATTGCATTCGTACTTTCTTCTACAGCAGTGTGCCTAACTCCCTGTGTGCTTACGTACCTCGCACGCGATGGGAGGGAACAAAACAGACGGCCTCGACTTTCAATGTCCTTAGAGCGGACGAGCTCCGCCAATGGCAGGAGTCACGCAGGTATGCTGCGTGCCAAAAGGATAGTAACAATGCCGACGTCGGACTATATGCTTCCTTGACCTCGACTACAAACCGTTATACTTCCTTCCACAAATCCCAAACTGTCTTCGAAACTAAATAACACTACCAATATACCAGACGCACAATCCTTGCACATGGGCTGCCCACAATGTTACGTACATGAACACCATATCATCACACCGTGACGTAGACATATACAACTTTACCGAAAACAAAATTGCGTTCCATCAACATTCATCGTCAACTTCCTTTACGAGGCTCTCGTCCTACATCGAGCGTATGAAATCCAAAAACCTCGGACTTTCGGTACACCATATGTAGTAGGTACTCAGCATATTTAACAATGAACAGTACCGCAAGCTTTCGAGCGAATGCAGCAACAATCTACCCACGTGTCTACTAAGTTATGGCATGATTCCGCAAATGGCAAACTGATGTATACACATCCCTCGCGAAAAACACCCGGAATGCCCCAGATCATCGCACGTGGTAACACCTACCATCATATAGTCCATGTAGATCAGAAATCAACGTAGAGGTCAGTGCTCGCCTACCCAAAACACGACGTTCGGTCGACCACTACCGACACGCGAGACAATCTGGCCACGTCATGTAAACATAAATAACTCCCAATAGCCTACCCCAAGTGGATGCCACTCCACACCATATAATCCCATCTACCAATGTTGGAACCCATGTATGTCATTCACACACCTCTCTCAGTAGTACACCGGACCACCACCAAACTATGTTCAAATCCACAAGGTTGCACTGACAAACCCCTCACCATATTTATCAAATCCGACGTCCGCATCTGTCTGCTTTCAAGAACCACGACGGATGACACGTCGGACGTTATGTTCAATGACGGCCACACATGATCAACACGCCATACCATACGGCACACCGCCTATGCAGAATATTGTTCCACAGCAATGTTTTCACCCATTTGTGAATGCAACCTCAGTCAAGAACATTAAAACCAGAGCTTCACGAAGGAACCATTTTCAAAACAACTTTAAGTCCCTCGTATGACGGACATCGCAGAAATCTGACGGTAAACAGTAATAAGTTCACCGGGCACACGCCAAATGTCGATCAACAGTCTCCATCTTCAACGACGTCGGACTTTGTATGACGTGTACAACCTACTCAGCAATCCATTCTGACAACATCAACCGGACACATCTCTCTGCACTTCTGCAACAATGTCATCACCGTATGACTCAAGTCCACCTTGGCACCCTAGCACGTCATTGGACAGAAACTGCTGCCATGTCGAACCTCATCTTCTGTCACAACAAAAAAATATCGGGGTCCCCCCCCCCCCGGAACCTTTCATTTCTCAACACATACATCACCGGACAACTCAACCGAGAAACCCTACTCATCCCGACGGGAGACTCGTAATCCCAGGCAGATCAGCCATCGGACACCGGACGACGTCGCCATCACCCTTCTACTGAACCTTGTACAACTAAATCCATGTATGCTCATGTACAACTTCACGAAAGAGTGATGTGCACATGACGATCCAACTACATCCTCTTGAACAACTGTCCGGTTTCCTCCTTTATACTTCCGTACGATCATCAACTCT
>SZWC01021846.1:0-15519 GCA_023375785.1 Penium margaritaceum | reverse complement strand
TCTCTCTCTCTCTCTCTCTCTCTCTCTCTCTCTCTCTCTCTCTCTCTCTCTCTCTCTCTCTCTCTCTCTCTCTCTCTCTCTCTCTCTCTCTCTCTCTCTCTCTCTCTCTCTCTCCCTCTGTTTTTCCTAAATTTCTGTTTGATTCTATGCAATTACATACGCTCTTTCTTGCAGAATAGAACATGGAGGTGGATGACATTGCACCATGGCATGTGGTGCTTTGTGCATCCGCCATCTAATATATCTGTTGTGAAAAGTACAGCAACCGCATGTCAAAGCCACACGCAGCCTTGGACGACAAGCACTCGCCAATGTGGTTCAATCTCGCAACTCGAGACATGAGTGCCAACTTCTGTCAAGACAAGTCATTCCTGTGGCTTATGGCTGGTCCAACTCTTCAAGACCTAAAAAATGGACAGCTAGCTATGCGATCACCGAACCAGGAGTGGTCTTATTCCATCATAGATGCCAGGATTCACCGCACTCTGTTTCACCATCTTGCATAGAATCGTTGAATCATGAATTCACATTAACTACTACAAGTCCCTTGCACTCACACAATTCTCAAATTCTGCACTTTTCAAATTTGACACATGGACCTCTCTGTTCACTCTGAATGTTACAAAGGTCCAACAAATGTATGCTCCACATGTCAGCTTTTGCTTATTTTCAAGTACTATCTGCCTTGCTTCAGTCTACATCTTCATCATGGAAATGTTGCTTCTACATCACTCGTGAAAATGTACACACGGTAACATAAATATTTCACGTGTTTGTACACAAAAACTAGAAATGCAACATAGACCTATCACTTTGTACTTTCATACACCTTCCTACATTCTTATTTTTCTCTCATTCATGAAAATGAGGATGACCCAACTCTTGGAGACCTCAGAGCTGTCAGCTCACTGGGCAATGACCCAACCCGGAGTGTCCTCTGCCATCATACATGCCAAGATTTCCTGCAATCTATTTGACCATCTTACATATGACCGTTCAACTATGGTACTCACATCGACTTCTACAAATCCCTTGAACTCACACATATGTGCAAGTTATTTGCTTCATCCACTCATAAATACTACAGTGGACATGTTCCATCCATTAATGTCCCTTTCACTTCCATGTAATGCAATCAGAGTTACACACTTAACCAAATATACAGTTAAGTCTCATAATTGTGTCTGTTCACTCACGATTGCATTGATTTAGGCTCACAACTTCAACGTCTAACAAATTACGCTTCACCATAGACAGCACACATGTACGTACATGTTCTTCCACTTTGTTTTCAGAACAAACTGTCACATGCACGTCTAAGCAAAAAAGAAACCAACAAAACCAATGACATCAGCTCAGAACAACACATGACAACATGACCAACCACTCTGTTCCCACACAAGGTTACATCATCCTCCTCCTCTTTCCGCCATGATCTTCACTATCCTCACCCTCGTTCATCTCTTCTCCTTGTAAAAACCCTTCCCCATCACTTCTCAGCCCGTTCCGGCGCTGCGCGTCAAGCCGTGTCAAACTGTGCCTCCCATCAGCAGCCGTGCTAGCAGCATCAACCAGGTCCACAAAAGTGCCCTTGAATGAACGCTGCACCATTGCCTGCGCCACCTGCTGTTGGGCAGCACCCAGAGTGTTGAAAATTTCTCTGCCAAAAACTCCATGACCAGCCCTGCCACCTTCCTCAAACTTGATTGAAAACCGGCAGCAGCTACCATTGCTGCCTCACTCACGCTCTTTGCCCAAAACAGATATGATGGCGACGGTAGACTTGCAGTGGCATCTCTGTTCCACCGCTTGTTCCAGAAAGTTGGCTCCCACACAAACCCACGCAACCATGTACTCGATGGAAACTGTTTGTCGTGAAATCGACGCCACACTCCAGCAGGTTCAGAACCTTTCAGTCCTTGCTTGCATTGCCTCCACAACACACAGCCATAATGCGCTATGTTGTCCACAAGCATCTCCTACTCCAGGGGCCACACCTGTCCACCCTCAAAACCATGGTACAGGTACACGTAAAATGCGCTCCCCATGTTCACACATCTTGCCCCATAGACAGCAAAGCACCTCACTTGGAACTCCACGTCAACTGCTTTTGGCACATTGTCTGAAAACCGAACCAAGCCAGGACTGTTATTCAGCAAACTATTCAAAGTCTGTACCTTGATCCTGCAAAACAACAAATCTCATGTTAGTCAACACTCTGCCCTCGGCAAATAACAAGACATGACACAACCACGACAAGCCACTTACGGTCCAATTCCCTCCACACGAACTTCGTTCGCTCCAAATGTACCCAATCCATTCAACCGCCGACCTGCATCATGTCCGCCATACACACAGAATCAAATCACATTACGTCAAAAACCAACATGTCAAAGGAGGTATGCACTAATGTCCACGTCATGTACATCATTTGCTGCAATTCATACCTTGCATCCTCGCAAAATCTTCATCTTCCCATGTCTCTGTCACTTGTCGCTCCAACTCTGCACGAGCCTTCAACTCCCCGCCCAAATCCACACACACCACACGCTTCCGCCTTAATTCTTGCCACTTTCTCTCAAAATCAGACGTCTTCTTCAGGTCGTCCCTCCTCTGCACGGTTGCTGCATCTTGCTTCACCGCAAATTGGTCCTCCGGAGCACTTGGAACTTCTCCCAAAACTTGGGCTTGTCGACTCAGCGGAACCTCACACCCACTCTTTCTCCACTCCACCCTCATATCATGACGCATGAACGAATCCCCGTTCTCCAATCGCTCATACTCTGGTGGGATAGTAAAGAGCTTGCTGCCTACTCTGATCACTGTATTGCAGTCTCGGGAAGCCTCACCCTTCGCCATCATCAGCACTGATTCTCCTCCCAAAAAGCTTGCTGCTTCACTCAATTCCACCCACTCCCTCGGATCACGTCCTGTTAATCTCAACGCTTCTGCATGAAATTCTTTTCCCTTCTCTCAAGGGGTCACCAAACTGGGAAACGGAGTTGCTTCCACCACATCTTCCACCACACTTTGCCGAAAGGCTTCCACACCATCTCCACGGAGAGGCCACCGGGGCACATGGCCAAATGGCGGCGGATCACTTGACACTCGAGCATCCATCGGCAACACACCAAGTTCCTTCCAAGACACAACTTTGCCTAGTGTAGCTGCATGTGCCTTTGCAGCGTTGACGTCCAAAAACCGTCGAAACGTGTCCCCGTACTCGTCTTCCACCACTTCACCCAATCTGTAACGGTCCAGAGGAGGCATGGCCGCCACTTGTTGCATAGTGTATCCTGTTGGTGGCGTCGCCAAGGGTAAGCGCTCTTCACAAATCCTCCTTGTTCTCATCTTTCTGGCCTTCTTCAAAGCCTCCTCCATATCATCACGATACTTCTTTGCCGCTTCTTCTTCCATTAATCTTTGAGACGCAATTGTTGGCCTTGGCATACTGGTCCCAGGAACTTGGGGAATTCTGTGAACATTGCTGCATAATGTGCTGGCAGGCGGCCTAGCTCCTCATCACCTACGGCTCCTCTCACACTTGCCCCATCGCCTCCCACTTCTGCGGCAGACGGCGATGTGACATCAGAACAAGGACGTCATACTTGAGACGGATGTGTCAACTTCTTTTGAAATATGCCACGTGAAGCTGCTTCAGGATGCTGCTCTCGAACCCGCTCTGCAGCGGGGAGTGGGTGCTCCCCGCTCATGACACTGAACCACACTTGTGGAACCCAAACAAAAATCTTAGCACTCCTGAACGTACTCATTCACAACCATGAACCAAGCCCTGTCCCTGATCGAGTACGAACACAACTCCATACATTTTGTATTTCAACGCGTTCACAACAAAGTTCTCTCCATGTCACCTAATATGTAACATTCCCGGTTCAGAGTACCCTCATGTCATGTTATATGTACCACAGACCGGAATTTCTCTTTCCTTTCATTTAAAAAATTCTTGCTTTAATTACTATGTATACTATTGCACCTTGTGTGCAAATTTCCACTTGTTTTTCTTGCAAAAAATCCGACTTTATGATTGGTCCATTCGCACGAAATTCTTTGCCGACGGCCGGTCGGACTTCTGAGGACGGACGGAACACCCTTGTGTGGTGTTCCCAGGTCAAAAACGGAAAGTGGTCATGTACATGATGAACGAAGGGTGTAAAGAGATGGGATGGGATGGGATGGGATGGTAAAACAGGAATGTTGGATTGTAGTGAAATAATGTATTTCGTGTATTTAAACATATAATTAACGCTTCTGTGTACATGATAAACATATTATGTGGTACAATTAATGTGTAATGACTTCAATCACTTTTCTTCCTCTTTTCGGGTACATAGAAAGTAGTTCACTTTCATGGTCCTCGTTGCTACATCTATATGTATTTCGTTTAATGTATGGTTGGATCACTTGAGCTCAGACAGCGAATGGAAAAAAGGTGTACGATGTACCCGGGTCAGAAAGCAATGTGGTAAGGTATACTTCAATGACAATGGTATAGAAGACATGAACGTGTTAGTTGGACGTTAATCTACCATTGGATGAATACATTGCTAAAAACAATATTCATGTGGAAATTTTGGTGAAAACAAATATACTTAAGGCAACTTTTTGTAGGGCAATCCTGTGGACATTTTGGAAGCAAGTGCAATGTAGCTGGACTACTGTGAGGACAATTCTCTTTGTATACAACGACATCTTTTATCTATGTAGCTCGACAATATTATCACAATGTTTCCCCAACGGCTACAAATTATTAGTACCCTTAACCTATTTGCCCTTGTAAATTTTGAGTTGTGTACGTTGTTACTTGTGTACCTTGAGTAAATGCTACCTCAAAAAAATCTGGGCAGCATTTCTCCTACACCTGGAACACTTTATGTACTTCTCTACCTATCTACATGTCTACCTTCGTACCTGTCTACTTTGTTATTTGTGTAACTCTAACGCAAGCTACGCGAAACAAATTTTGACACCATCTTCTCTACACCTGGATAACTTTAACTACCTTTCTACCTGCCTACCTCTATACCTTTTCACCCCTGTAGATCGCTATTGTTGTGCATGTAATGCATGAAAACCTACCTTGAGAAACTTCCGGCAGCATTTCCCCTACACCACCAAAAACTTTAACTACCTCCGAACCTATCTACCTATCTACATTTTTACCTCACTACCTTGTTATCTGTTTATCTGCTGTTGGTTCGTGTATTCGTTTAAGTGTGCATCTATGTTATGGAACTATGCCACCCATATGGTTTGTACAAGATGGAGCAGTATAGCTCCAAGTCAACCTCTGATGGGTTGTTGGAAAATGATGTCTCCTTGCATCATCCCAACTGGAAAAGATTGATGGTACAATACACTTACCTCCTTACCTTGCTTACCTGTGATGACTATTGCCTTGGGTTTGCACCGCCATGGTTGTCGGATGTACACTCTTCAGAATGAAGTAATCGTGTACATATTGAGCATTGTCAACGATGTCAAAATGATCCATGGTCACCCGTTGAGGCACAATTGTGACTTTGCACGATACGCGTTGTTTGATGTCATTTTGACATTGTCGAGGGTTCGTGCAACTGTTTTTCCATACAAAAGATTTGTGCCCAGTGTGCAATGTACAAATGCCCGTGAAAACGATACCTATGCACAGTGCGACTAAGCTGACACCACGACGTATTACTTGTACCATGACGAACGAGTCACGACATGCCTCGAAAGAGCAAAAAAACCACGGCCATCGATAAAGAACATTACGAAGCTACGGATGCACACTTCACAAGCCCGTCACAAGAACCAAGACTGCGTTGATCCTCCGCAGGTTCACCAGTCCAACCGTGGTACAATGACACACTCTGGATGGGTAGCTCCCCATTGTACCCCAACTCCATGCGCTATCGACCCTGTCTCGCATTCTACTCACAAACACTGTGCAAAAGTGCTCTGATGCACAACATACCTTGTGGAAGAGGCAGAACGTTATCGCCACATGTGTCCATCGATGGCGGTCGTTGTATGACTTTCACTTTTTACGATACAAAGGCATGACCATCTCTCAACTTTGTCAAGGGTCCTTGCAACTGTTGTTCCATACCGAAGAGTTGTGCTGAGTGTGCGATGTATAAATGCCCGTGAAAATGACACCTATGCACAGTGCGACTAAGCTCACACCACGGAGTATTACGTGTACCACGACAAATGAGTCACGATATGCCTAGAAAGAGAAAAAAAAGTACGTGCATCGATGAAGAACATTACGATGCTACGGATGCAGACTTCACAAGCCCGTCACAAGAACCAAGACTGCGTTGATCCTCCGCAGGTTCACCAGTCCAACTGTGGTATAAAACCACACTCTAGATGACTAGCTCCCCATTTTACTCCAACGCCATGCGCTATCGACCCTATCTCACATTCTACTCACAAACACTGTGTCAAAGTGCTCTGATGCAAAACATACCTTGTGGAAGAGGCAGAACGTTGTCGTCACATGTGTCAATCGATGGTGGTCATTGCATGAATTTCACTTTGTACGATACAACGACATGACCATCTTGTCAACTTTGCCGAGGGTCCTTGCAATTGTTGTTCCATACGGAAAAGTTGTGCCGAGTGTACGATGCATAAATGTCTGTGAAAACGACACCTATGCACAATGCGACTAAGCTGACACCACGACGTATTACTTGTACCACAACGAACGAGTCTCGGCATGCCTAGAAAGGGAAAAAAAGTACGTCCATCGATGAAGAAAATTCCGACGCTACGGATGCAGACTTCACAAGCCCGTCACAAGAACCAAGACTGTGTTGATCCTCCGTAGGTTCACAGGCCCAACCGTGGTACAATGACACACTCTGGATGGGTAGCTCGCCATTGTACCCCAACGCCACGCACTATCGACCCTGTCTCACATTCTACACACATACACTATGTCAAAGTGCTCTGATGCACAACGTACCTTGTGGAAGAGGTAGAACGTTGTCGTCACATGTCTCCATCAATGGCGGTCATTGCATGAATTTCACTTTTTTCAATATAATGGTTTGACCGTCTTGTCAACTTTGTCGAGGGTCCTTGCAACTGTTGTTCCATACCGAAGAGTTATGTCGAGTGTGCAATGCATAAATGCCTGTCAAAATGACACCTATACACAGTGCGACTAATCTGACACCATGACGTATTACTTGTACCACGACGAACGATTCACAACATGCCTAGAAAGAGAAGAAAAAGCACGACCATCGATGAAGAACATTGTGACACTACGCATGCAGACTTCACAAGCCCGTCACAAGAACCAAGACTGCATTGATCCTCCGCAGGTTCACTGGCCCAACCGTGATACAATGTCACACTCTGGATGGGTAGCTCCCCATTGTACCCCAACGCCACGCGCTATTGACCCTGTCTCACATTCTATTCACAAACACTATGTCAAACTAATTTGATGCACAACGTACCTTGTGGAAGAGGCAGAACGTTGTCGTCACATGTGTCCAACGATGACGGTTGTTGCATGACTTTCACTTTGTACAATACAAAGGCATGACTGTCTTCTCAACTTTGTGGAGGGTCCTTGCAACTGTTGTTCCATACCCAAGAGTTGTGGCGAGTGTACAATGCATAAATACTTGTGAAATTGACACCTATGCACAGTGCGACTAAGCTAAAATCAGGACGTATTACTTGTACCACGACGAACGAGTCACGGCATGCCTAGAAATAGAAAAAAAAGCACGGCCATCGATGAAGAACATTGTGACGCTACGGATGCAGACTTAACAAGCCCGTCACAAGAACCAAGACTGTGTTGATCCTCCACAGGTTCACCGGCCCAAACATGGTACAATGACACACTCTGGATGGGTAGCTCCCCATTGTACCCCAACGCCACATGCTATCGGCCTTGTCTCACATTCTACTCACAAATACTATGCAAAAGTGCTCTGATACACAACGTACCTTGTGGAAGAGGCAAAACGTTGTCTTCACATGTGTCCAACGATGGCGGTCGTTGCATGACTTTCACTTTGTATGATACAAAGGCATGACCGTCTTGCCAACATTGTCGAGGGTCCTTGCAACTGTTGTTCCATACCGAAGAGTTGTGCCAAGTGTTCAATGCACAAATGCTCGTGAAAATGACACATATGCACAGTGCGACCAAGCTGACACCATGATGTATTACTTGTACCACGGCGAACGAGTCACGGTATGCCTAGAAAGAGAAAAAAAGCATGGCCATCGATGAAAAAAATTGTGACACTACGGATGCAGACTTCACAAGCCCGTCACAAGAACCAAGACTGCAGTGATCCTCCGCAGGTTCACCAGCCCAACCGTGGTACAGTGACACTCTGGATGGGTAGCTCCCCATTGTACCCCAACGCCACGCGCTATCAACCCTGTCTTACATTCTACTCACATACACTATGTCAAAATGTTCTGATGCACGACGTACCTTGTGGAAGAGGCGAACGTTGTCTTCACATGTGTCCAATGATGGTAGTCGTTGCATGACTTTCACTTTGTACGATTCAAAGGAATGAACGTCTTGTCAACTTTGTCGAGAGACCTTGCAACTGTTGTTCCATACCGAAGAGTTGTGCCGAGTGTGAGATGCATAAATGCCTGTGAAAATGACACCTATGCACAGTGCAATGAAGCTGACACCACGACGTATTATTTGTACCACGACGAACGAGTCACGACATGCCTAGAAAGAGAAAAAAGCACGGCCATCGATGAAGAACATTGCGACGCTAAGGATGCAGACTTCACAAGCCAGTCACAAGAACCAAGACTGCGTCGATCCTCCGCAGGTTCACCGGCCCAACCGTGGTACAGTGACACACTCTGGATGGGTAGCTCCTCATTATAACTCAACACCACGCGCTATCAACCCTGTGTCACATTCTACTCACAAACACTGTGCAAAAGTGCTCTGATGCACAATGTACTTTGTGGAAGAGGCAAAACGTTGTTGTCACATGTGTCTATCGATGACGGTAATTCCATGATTTTCACTTTGTACGATACAAAGGCATGACCGTCTTCTCAACTTTGTCGAGGGTCCTTACAACTGTTGTTCCATACCGAAGAGTTGTGCTAAGTGTGCGATGTATAAATGCCCGTGAAAACGACACCTATGCAAAGTGCGACTAAGCTGATACTACGAGGTATTACCTGTACCACGATGAACGAGTCACGACATGCCTAGAAAGAGAAAAAAGAGTACAGCCATCGATGAAGAACATTGCGACGCTACGTATGCAGACTTCACAAGCCCGTCAAAAGCACCAAGACTGTGTTGATCCTCCGCAGGTTCACCGGCCCAACCATGGTATAATGACACACTCTAGATGGCTAGCTCCCCATTGTACTCCAACGCCACGCTCTATCGACCCTGTCTCACATTCTACTCACAAACACTGTGTCAAAGTGTTCTGATGCACAACTTACCTTGTGGAAGAGGCAAAATATTGTCGTCACATGTGTCCATCGATGGCGGTCATTGCATGACTTTCACTTTGTACGATACAAAGGCATGACCGTCTTGTCAGCTTTGTCGAGGGTCCTTGCAACTGTTGTTCCATACCAAAGATTTGTGCCGAGTGTGCGATGCATAAATGCCCATGAAAATGACACGTATGCACAGTGCGACTAAGATGACACCACGCCGTATCACTTGTACCACGATGAACGAGTCCCGGCATGCCTAGAAAGAGGAAGAAAAGCACGGCCATCGATGAAGAACATTGCGACGCTACGGATGCAGACTTCACAAGCCCGTCACAAGAACCAAGAATGTGTTGATCCTCCGCATGTTCACTGGCCCAACTGTGGTAAAATGACACACTCTGGATGTGTAGCTCCCCATTGTACCCCAACGGCACGTGCTATCGACCCTATCTCACACTCTACTCACAAACACTATACAAAAGTGCTCTTTAGTTCAACGTATCTTGTGGTCGCTGTTCCTTGCTATTGTGAATGGTGGCAAACGTTTGCAAGTTGAAGAGAAAGTGGCCCTCTACAAAAAATGAATCATGGTTTGTCTTCTAGACCTTGTGGAATGATTATGAAGCAGACCTGTCCATCGGAAACGCATATCTGCATTGCATCACATTGTGACTGAGTTCAACATGAGTGCTTCTTCTGTTCACACCATCAAAGCTTGGCATTTCATCTTCATTTGTCAATAGTATGTACGTCATATGCGTGGGTCACAGGGGCCAACCATCCAAGTCAAAAGCACGCTCGAGAAGAAACTTGAATTTGGTCTGCACAAGTATGCAATCTGCTTGAAGCTGTCAAACATCTTTCGACTGTCGATTTGCATTCGATGATTTTTATGGGGACATCATAGTGTTGTCAAATGTGGTTGACGAAGTCTTCTGGGGACTCTGATTGTCAGCAAATATTCCAACCTGTACATTGCAGCACGCTTGTGTATCAGTGAGCATTGCACACCATACTATACAATCGCATATTAGTGGCAAGTACACATGGTTCATAAGAGAAACTTACGTTGTTTGAAGGGCCTGGAATTTCGGCATGAGCAGTCGGACTTGTGAGATATGTGCGTGTTGGTGACATCATGCGTCGCTGCAAATGGAGGTTGTATAAAAAAACAATGGTGACTCACATGGAGGATGTAGGTGCGGGTGAAAAAATTTCGTACCATTGCCATCCCAGTGGAGCACGTACCTTGTCATCGCGAACTGGAGGGTGCACTTCAAGCAAGTCGTTCATCTGTTGTGCATCCAAGCTGTTGATTTGTACCTGTGTCATATCATGCCTTTTGTGTTAGATACACGCAGTCGTGAAGATACGAGCGCATGTGTGATGAGTGTAGCTTTGCATGCAGGCACAAATTGTGCACATTGATATGGAGTTACCTTTGTGTGTAGCCAGAAGTCATGGACATTGTTTCAGCTTCTGCCAACAGCTTGAGAACTTGCTCATGGCATTTTCCCTTCAGCATGGGTACTGTCCTCCCTCGCAAGAGAAACATCTGGGCTTGTGGTCCCACGACAGTCGCTCTTTCAGGATGTGCCTCTGCATGTGCAACATGCATGGTTCCACCATAAACATGCTCTCCTCGCATGACACCTACACACAAAAATGGAAGACTGTTTGATGCACTGACTCACCCGCAGCATACAGAAGTACAGTCAAAATGCCTTGCTCTGAGGTGATAGTTCCATGCTCACTGCACTCGTACTTCTCGTCCAGGAAGTCAAAGAAAATCTCGCACTGGCATGCTGTGCCATCTGGCATGTGTTGCGTGCACTGGGTGATCTTGTTGTATTGCAGGCTAGTGACCTTCGCACTCATTTGTACGATAAGAGTGTTCACGGAACTGTTCTTCAGGAACATCCACATGTAGTCGAACCTTCAGGCAAATGTTGCGAAAATGTGATTGGTATGTCTAGGACGCATGACAACGTTTTCACTTGTTACTATCGGACACCAACACAAACTCACTTAGAGATTCCATGCATTGTTGGTAGCTGGTTTCTGTCCACTCCTTTCCTCATTATGTTGAGCAGGGCTTTGTCCGTGATCTCATGGATCATTGTCCTGAAATGTGTACGTTCGGGCAAGAGTGCAGATAAGTATACAGATACGCACCTCAGGTATACACAAGGCACATGGTGTACCGTACTCACCCACGGCCGGCCTTCAGAGCACCATCTTTGTAGTACATCCCGTTCATGGCAACCACTCTGTCGTTGTTCAAATACTGCTGGATCTCAGGCGTCAGAGCGCCCCACACAAATCCGACAAGCACCATATCATCTGCATACATGATGAAATCATGCTTCATTGCGGCCGAAACTTTCGTTGCATCCAAAATCCTGACTGCGAGACCAAGCTGCAATGACACGGCAAGTAATGTCAGTGGACATCACTTATTCCGGGTGTTCATGTCCCATTGTCCAACACTGCATGTTCTTACCGGCGACCGTGTTGGTGGAATGAAATGTTTCAGTGAAGGACGCATCATGTCATTGTTGAAAATGGCGGTAAGGACCTGGTCCACCTCGCCTTTGACAAAGGTGCTTGGCACATCGTATGATTCACCCATTGTCCAGTTGAGGGTGCGCTCCTGGGCAACACTGGTCAACCTGCAACATCGAGAGGATCATCATGAGGCATACGCATACACATGATGTAAACAGATGCATACTTGTCATGCTCCCACGTACCGTTCCCTCATGGATGATGTGGTTGTCTTGTACACATCGTACATCTTCCACCTTTGCCAGCAATCTGCGAAAGATTCTGCCATGTGCTTCTTCGTTGTTACGGAGTACTCTCCAGGAATGATGACTGTAAGCTCCTTCATGTCGATAACCCTTCCAGAAGTGTTCGCTAGATAGATATGGGGGTCAAGCTGGGCTTTGTCACTCATGGGAAGATCCACATTGATGACCAGGGTGTGAAGATGAAAGCGCTTGAAACACAGTTGCAGTTCTGCAATGGTTGCGAGTCGCAACTGCACATGAACAATGACAGTTTGTGACATTGAGAAATGTGATGAAACGTGAAAAACATAAGAGTGAGACGTTAGTACAACTTACATCTTTACGCGCATGGTCAATAGTTGGAAAATGCACTGCAAACAGCAACATGAAAATGTTGTCCACATGATTCATAACATTGTACAACAATATGATGCTGAAATGAGAAGTGACAATGTCGTACCTGGATATGGGTGATCCCTTATGCCAACCCTCCACGTTTGTCCACACTTAGTACAAAGGGAAAATTGTCTGAGTAGAATGTTTCCTGTGGATGGACTTTCATGTGCACACTGTCTACATTCGTCCACACATGGTCAATAATGGAGCCACTCTCGTGAGTTGGACAAGTGATCAACATCTGAAAACCCCTGTTTTTCAGAATTTGGAGACTCTCTGGTATCGTAATCTCCGCGTGAATGTTGAAGTCACCTACAAGGACAAGTGGGAATGAACCGGAGGCAAAGTTGCGGACGAATTCCAACAGTGGCTTATCTGCCGAAGAAGGAGAGCGATAAATTGCACAGAAAATTACAGGCATTGTTGGGAAGATCCATTCACACCATGACATAGCATCATATCCTGCTCCACCATGTCCATTCATAGCTCCATTGTACGTAATTACAACAAGTATTCCTCCAACCACACTGGAAGAATAATGCGCAGCCTTTCCGTGTACACTGTCATGGTGATGAGCATGGCTGTTGTGATGATGTGTTTCAGTGAGAATAATGGTGTTTGTGTACAGAAGTTCATGACGGTGGAGGAAATTGTGCCCATGCTTTCCAAGACTTTGAATGTTGTGGCAGTACATGGAGAATGATGATGGAGTACACAGAGACTCGAGGCGCTGCAAACACGGAGAGTGCACTCTTCGTCGTCACCGCTCCATTTCTGAAATAACCTTAGACGATACTTTGATGCTGTCACTGTTGTACTCTGTAAAATGGATGAATTGTGCATCAGAAAACCTGCTCAGTGCAACATAGTACATGTGCTCTGGCACAAAGGAAGACAAGTCGACCACTGCATCCTCTCTGAAAGTGCATCCTTGTGCTTTGTGGACGGTAATTGCATTTGTACTGGCAAGTAGAAACTGCCTTCGCGACACTTCGAAACCGTCGTTGTCCTTGACTTGGAAGGTTTTTTAGACCCATTTGATGGGTGAAAAATTGACATTGACACCCTCATCCGCTCTAAGTTGTGCATACTTCAATCATTGCTTCTGTCCAACGACATCATTTGGGAACTCCACCCAGAATGTGAGCACCTCATTTCTAACAAGACTTGCATGACGAAGGATGCCCATTGCCCCGTTCACTAAGCCATCACTCATGTCCATGTTCAAAATGACTTGAACACGACACCCTATATACAAACGAAGATTCTTACATAGATTACCTGTATATCGTGTGTCGTTGCCTGCTTTATCCAACGACTGGTGACCACGATGCCCATCGCCATGGCTGATACACGCATTCCATGCTTGGCAAACAAACTTGGTACTATGCGCTCTGTTGTACAACATCTTGTTGTGTGTGTTGACCTTGTCGGTCATGTCGACTTTCTTCTGTTGGTCAATAAGCAGGGCTTGGAAAAAGTCATGATCTGCCACCGTGCACCCGTTTTCACGGAGATGGTTTGAAGTATTTGCAAAAAAGTGATAATTCTGTCGCATGACAGTGTGCAACTTGTACAGTGACACACTAGCCCATGGGAAGAATATCGGCGCAGATGCTTCTTCCTATGCACTAAGTGTGTCATAAAATGTTCAAACGGATACCCATCCAATATTGGTTTAAGTTGAAATAGGTTACCCACAAAGATGATATGTGAACCACCAAAAGGCAGATCTATCCCTTTCACTTCTCTCATTCTGCGATCCAGGGAATGCATTATCCGACGACCAACCATCAATACTTCATCTACAATAATGAACTGTACACGACCTAGCTCACATGCCAGCACAGTCGAGATTCAGAGGACAGAGGTATTTACATACCTCTGTCCTCTGAATCTCTGTAATATCTGTAAGCCCCTTTTCGAGTGCTCAATTTCATCGAATGATAAATGGTGAACCCATTGACATTGAACGCAGCAACTCCAGTTGGCACGAGCTTCAACACCTTGAGAAACGTGTGGTCTGCGTTTGGAGCAGCATTGTAGAGGCAAAATAGACGCTCATACAATGCATGCACCACCGTTGACTTCCCTACACCAGCGCCTCCTGAAAGGAACATTCGAACAACTTCTTTTCTATAACGTACAATGTGCATGATGTCATCCACAACAACACGCTGCTCGGAGTTTAGTTTGGAATTCATAAGAAAAAAATCTGCGTCACTCTTTGCCTTGTCTGCAAACATGTGACGGCCAACGTGCTCAAAGTTGGCACCACTTTCATGTTCCGTCAAAACAGTGCCTTCTCTGTCATCGTCCATGTCATTGTGGCATGACCTGAGAGCACTCTCAAAATTGCACTAAAATATTTCCCACTTTGAAGAATTTGGAGAATACTCCTCAATCTTCTGTGAGATGATCACTTCGTTCGCCAAAAATGAAGACGTTACAAACTGTACAGTGAGGTCTTCCTCCTTCCGGAAAGGAACAAAGAGGAAAAACTTTTCACGTTTGTACTCATAGTCATCCCTGTCAGACCGGTATTTTACAAATCGTACATTCTTTGGGACCTTTTGTACGCGATACAATGCCATTGAGTCAAACAGCAACTCATCATTGTGTACTACCGATGTGTTTGCACGCGCCACGGGCGCAGCAGGAAAAGAGGGCCAGGGGGCGACCGCGCACAGAGGGGCCAGGCTAGGAAGACCGGAGGCGCAGGGGGGACCGCGAGAAGAGCCATGGGAGGGGCGGGGGAAGTGTGGGGAAGTCGGGAAGTCGCCGCCGCGACAGGCGCCGCGGTCGCTGATGCCAAGGCTGCTGAGAGACGGGGTGATGGGGGAGCGGAGAA
>SZWC01021845.1:4597-37148 GCA_023375785.1 Penium margaritaceum | reverse complement strand
GACAGAGGGGGCGGAGCAGATTTGCCGAGTCGACGGAGGATGTCCTCCGCCCGCTGCCAGTAGGCAGTGACCGTCTCGGTCTCCCCCATGTGCAGGGAGTTGAACTCCCGGAGCAAACGGCTGATCTCAGCGTCGCTCGACAGGCGATGGGGTCTGGTGAGGACATGCCATGCGGCTGTAGGGTCAGGGATGTCACCTATAGTGAAGTCGCCGAGGAAGGGCTCCAGGGCAAGGCGGGAAGCTGGGGGGGCGACTGGCACGAGGGCGCGGACGGCGCGACCAGCATCATATAGCTGATCAGTCTGGGTGGAGTCGTAAGGGAGGGTGTAGTAGGCCCACAGACCCTCACCCTGCGCCCAGATCCGGAAGCTGAGCTCCCAGCTCCGGAACTGCTCGTCGGCCTGAAGCGGCGGCGACGGTGTCTCAAAGTCCTTCTGCCTACGGCCGGCACCCAGAGTGGGACCAAGGACGGAGGCTACTATCTGCCATTGGCGCTGAGTCTGCTGCTGAGCTAGGTAGTACGTCGCGGCAGACACAGCTGGGCTAGCGTGCCTTGGAGGGGTGAACGATGGCAGCACGCTGGTGGCGGTGTGGGAGGCGACTAGCTGTTGCGCTGCAAGCTGCTGTGTCAAGGCGGCGAGTTGTTACTGAAGAGCAGCAAGTGGGTCAGGGTTGCCGCCAACGTTACCAGTGGGCTGCTGCTGCTGGTGCTACTGCTGCTGTAGGGGCGGCGGCTGCTCCTACTGTAGCGGCGGCTGCTGCTTCTGTAGCGGTGACTGCTGCTACTGCAGCGGCGGTGGCTGCTGTTGTATGGGCGGCGGCTGCTGCTGCTGTAGCGGCGGCGGCTGGTGTTGTAGAGGCGGCGGCTGCTGCTGCTGCAACGGCGGTGGCTGCTGCTGTTGAGGCGGCGGCGGCTGCTGTTGCTGCTGATTCGGCTGCTGCTGGTGCGGCGGCAGCAGCTGTTGTTGCCGTGGCGGCGGCGGCTGCTCCTGCTGCTGCGGCGGAGGTAGCTGCTCCTCCTGCGGCGGCGGCGGCTGCTCCTGCTGTAGCGGCGGCGGGTGCTGCTGCTGCTGCTGCTGCTGCAGCAGTCGTTGCAAGAAAGAAGGGGTAGGGGTCCCCCCACCAGAGGAGGACCCCTCCTCGCCGGGACTACCAGCCATGTCTTAGTGTCCCCTTTTTTTTTCTTGTCTTTGTGTTGCTGATGTCAAAAGGAGATGGGAGCAGTGGGGAGTCTACCCACTACTTTGGCCTTCCCCCTTTCCCCTTTTCCCCCTCTTCCTCTCATTTTTTTTTGTTGATGACGTCAGCAGTGACGTCAGTGGTGACGTCATCAGTGACATCAGCACAGGGGTGCTGATGTCAGCAACGGCGGATGTTGGGGCCGCCGCTGCTACTGTTGGTGCTGATGCTACTACAGCTGCTACTACTGCTATTGTTGCTGCTACTGCTGCTGCTATTGCTGCTGCTTGTTGCTGCGGCTACTCCTGCTGCTGCTGCTATTACTGTCGCTACTACTGCTGCTGTAGTAGTAGCAGCAGCGACAGGAAATGCTGGAACCAGGAGATCAGCAGTACGCTTCTCCGTGGCGGCCTCCAGCGCAGCACCGTTGACCCCGCACTGTTCGTCAGCCCGCAAGGTTAGACCTTCGCCGTGGTTCTAGTCTACGTCAACGATCTCCTCATTGCGTCGCCAGACGCGGCAGCCATCCAGCGCGTCAAGGACCTGCTGCACGTCGCTTACCAGATGAAGGATCTCGGGTCTGCCCGAATCTTCTTGGGCATGGAGCTCGAGCATGATCGCTCCCAAGGCATCCTGCACGTCCACCAGGCTGCCTATGTGCAGACCCTTTCCACTTGTTCGCCGAGGACTTGCCCCTCGTGCCTAGCGCATCCTCACCCATGTCACCCAATGGCCAGGTGAAGCTGAAAAGTCACGACCCAGTTATTGTGGGGGAGCCAATTGATGTGACCACGTATCTGCGGGTCATCGGGTCACTGATGTTCCTGGCGACGACGACGCGTCCAGACATCGCGTTCGCCGTCAACCTCCTGGCCCAGTTCTCTCAGGAGCCACGTCACCTCCACTTTGAGGCCGCCATCCGAGTGCTGCGCTATGTCGTCTCGACCCCCCAACGAGGTCTCATGTTCCGCCGTCAGCCGTCCGTCGTCGTAGTGGGGTACACCGACAGTGACTGGGCCGGCAGTCCAGACGGCAAGAGTTGCACTGGCTGGATTTTTCTGGTCGGGGGCACAGCTGTGTCTTGGCGCAATGGGAAGCAGGGGTGCATTCCACGCAGCACTGTTGAGGTTTAGTACGTGGCCCTTGGCTCAGGCGCGCGTGAGAGTGTGTGGCTGCGCCCTCTGCTGTCCGAGTTGCATCAGTCTGTCGCATCTATCACCTTGCATTGCTACAATGAGAGTGCCATGGCCATCGCCGACAATGAGGGTGTGCATCACACACGCACAAAGAACATCAATGTTGAGTACCACTATGTGCGTTTGTTGTTCCATGACGGCAGCATCAGCATCGTATGGGTTTAGACTACACGACAGCTGGCTCACTTCTTGACCAAGGCACTCGTTCAAGAAGGCTGTGAGTTCTGTCGGCGTGCGTCCGTGAGTTGCCCTCTTTGTCTCTGCCCGCGTCTATACGTACCTTGGGGGAGTCTTGATGTTGACCGTTTCTCTACCCGCCCATGTACACTACGCATGTGAGTCATGGGGGAGTGTTGGTTTTTGGCGCTCATTGTGCTCTGTTGTGTCCTCCCGGCTTGTGTACATCGGCGTGCAGATGACTGACGGCGAGACTCGACGCTGATGGAGTGTCATCCGGTGGAGCCGACGCATGCTGAGGTCGTCTCGTAGTTCGTTGGAGCCTCCTCTCTCGAGCGACGTGTTCAGCTCCATCGGCAGGCCTCCTCGGCGGTCAAGCTGCCGGTCGTCATTGCCAGCACAGTCGCTGTCTGCATGCGTCCCACGCGTCTTGTCTTGCATGTGTCGTCATGCGCTGCCTAGGGTCCCTGTTGCTGTTGCTGCTGTAGTTGTAGCTACAGCTGCTGTTGCTGCGAGCTGCAGCAGCTGCTGTGGCTGCTGCTGTTGCTGAGTGCTGCTGCAGGTGCTGCGTGCTACAGAAGCTGCTCGCTGCAGCTTCGGGCTGCTGCAGCAAGCAAAGGGGGTGAGGGATTTTGTTTTGTTGCCTGTTTTTTTTTTTCTTTGTCACAGAGGGCAGCAGCCCGCTGTCTGCTGCGAGCAGCGGGCTGCTGCTCGCCGAGCAGGAACGAGCTGCTGCTCGCTGGCAGTAGCGAGCTGCTGCTTGCCGGGGAGTAGTGAGCTGATGCTCGCAGGCAGCAGGCAAGCTGCTGCTCGCTGCTTGCTTGCTGCGAGCAGCAAGTAGCAGCAGCCGTGGCTGGCAGCTGCCAACTGTTGCTCGCTGCTGCTGCTACTACAGCAAGCCGCTGCTGCAGCTCGCTGTAGGAGCTGCTACAGCCCGCTGCTGGTGTTGCACGCTGTTGTAGCTGCTACGTGCTGCGGTTGCTGCGTGCCGTCGCTGCAAGCTGCTGCTGCTACCGGCTGCTGCTGCGCGCTGCTGCTGCTACTGCTGCTGCTGCGCGCTGCTGCTGTTCCTGCTGCTAGCTACTACTGTTACGGGCTGCTGTGAGCTGCTGCTTCTGCCTGCTGTTGCTGGTGGTGCCAGTCACTACGCCTGGGTGACGTTGCCGCTTGCGTCGTCACCCACAGACGTCAGACGCCGCCTGCCGCTCACCTCCTTGCGTCACGCGTGGGGGTCAATGCTGCCGCAACATTTTTGGCAGCATGTCCCCTGGCCCAGTGGCTGTGGGAAAAAATCTGACCCCGCCACAAGGAGGGTCAATACTGTCGGAAAAAATCCGGCAGCATTTCCCCAGCACTGGCGTGTATGGGGGTCTGCTGGCGTTGTCTGGCACCTGTTCGCCAGTCTTCTGCTGCTGCTTCTACGCTCTGGCTCTGATACCAAAATGGAAAGTCTATGCAGTAGGGTGGGGCAGCAGCATTGTTGATGCAACGTGCGGGCTTCCACGCGCGTTGCTTAAGTCAACTGCCCCCTCAGTCTGCTGCTCTAGAGTCTAAGTCTGGAAGCTCTGGGTTTGTTACTCAGAAACGCGCGCGCCAGAGTTAGCGCCAGAAAGCAGCTGAAAAACTGATAGTAACTGATTAGGAATGAAGAATGAACAGCAATGGGGGACCCCTCCAAGTTCTAGGCCCCCCCCCCAGCTCTGTAGAGCTTGTTACTCAGTTCATCAACCAATCGGATAATAGCTAATTTCAGGCTAGCAGGTTTTCTCCNCGTTGCTTAAGTCAGCTGCCCCCTCAGTCTGCTGCTCTAGAGTCTAAGTCTGGAAGCTCTGGGTTTGTTACTCAGAAACGCGCGCGCCAGAGTTAGCGCCAGAAAGCAGCTGAAAAACTGATAGTAACTGATTAGGAATGAAGAATGAACAGCAATGGGGGACCCCTCCAAGTTCTAGGCCCCCCCCCCAGCTCTGTAGAGCTTGTTACTCAGTTCATCAACCAATCGGATAATAGCTAATTTCAGGCTAGCAGGTTTTCTCCGTGAGGCCTGCCAGACGGCCGACAGCCCAAAACCCGGGCGTTGTCCGTTTTGCCTGAAAACTGGACCATACCATAATACCGACGCCGTGAACGCAGCCGTGCGGTCAGAATCAGCTAGAAAGATAGAAGCGAGGAGTTATGGCAGCCTGAACCCAGGCAGTGCCCACGACGGTTTATGCTGCCGAACCGGGCCATGCAACATGCAACAGGCACCCTAGGCAGCGCATGACGACGCAGGCAAGACAGGACGCGCTGGACGCATGCAGACAGTGACTTTGGTGGCAGTGACGGCCGGCAGTGCGACCGCCGAGGAGGCCTGCCGATGGAGCTAAAAACGTTGCTGGAGAGAGGAGGCTCCAGCGAACTGCGAGACGACCTCAGTGTGCGTCGACTCCACCGGATGACACTCCATCAGCGTCGAGTCTCGCCGTCAGTCATCTGCACGCCGATGTACACAAGCTGGGAGGACACAACAGAGCACAATGAGCGCAAAAAACCAACACTCGTGGGGGGAGCCACCACCCGTCCGTTGGTTTTCTTCTCACATCTCTCATTGTGCTCTCTTGTGTCCTCCCGGCTTGTGTACATCGGCGTGCAAATGACTGACGCCGAGATTCGATGCTGCTTGACTATCGTCCGGTGGAGCTGACGCACGCTCTCTACACGCAGCTCGCTTGGGCCTCCTCCCTCCGGCGGCGTGCTCAGCTCCATTTGCATGCCTCCTTAGCGGTCGGGCCGCCGGTGGTCACTGCCACTGCGGATGCTGTCAGCACGCGTCCAGTGTTGGATCTGACTATACCGTTGGGTCTGCAGCATCCTGCTCTTCTTAGGATCCAAATTTCATGCTAGCGTGGCACTGTTTTCACCAAGGATTAGTGCAGGCGCTGCCTGGGTTTGGGCAGCCAGAACTCATCACCGTTATTTTTCCAGTTGATTCTGACTACACGACTGCGTTCGCAGTGTCGGTGTTTGTTCATTTTTGTGTCAAGTCTCTCACTTGCACTCTGTTTTGTCCTCCCGGCTTGTGTACATCGGCGTGCAGATGACTGACGGTGAGACACGACGCTGATGGAGTGTCATCCAGTGGAGCCGACGCACACCAAGGCCTACACGTAGTTCGTTGGAGCCTCCTCCCTCCTTCGTGCTCTGCTCCATCGACAGACCTTGTCGGCGGTCGTGCCGCCGGCAGGCACTGTCGCTGCATATGCTGCCTACACGCATCCAGCATCGTGTTTGACTGCATTGTTGCGTTTATAGCGCCATGTCATGGCCTGGGTCCAAGTTTCATGATTTTCTGTCATTGCTGCTACAAGGGGTTAGCATGGAAGTTGCCTGGGTTTCGGTAGCCATAACTCCTCACTGCTATTTTTCTAGCTGATTCTGACCACACGACTGTGTTAGCAGCATGCGTATTATGGTATGGTCCAGTTTTCTAGCAAAACGGACGACGCCCGGGTTTGGGCCGTCGGCTGTCAAGCAAGGCTCATCGAGAAATTCTGGCTGCCTGAATACAGAGTTGCTTTCTGATTTGTTGGTGAACTGAGTAACAAGAGCTACAGACCTAGGGAAGGCTAGTTCTTGGAGGGGTTTCCCATTGTGTCTCATTCTTCACTCCTAATCAGTTACTTCCAGTTCTCAGCTGCTTTCTGGCGCTAACACTGGCGTGAGCGTTTCTGAGTAACAAACCCAGAGCACCCAGGCTTAGACTCTCGAGTGGCAGACTGAGGAGGCAGCAGACTAAGCAACGAGCGTGGAAGCCCGCACAGTGCATTAATACCGCTGCTGCCCCAACCTGCTGCCTAGTATTAGGAGCTTGGCATTAGTTCAAGAGCGTAGAAGCAGCAGCAAAAGACTGGCGTACAGGTGCCAGACAACGTCGGCAAACCCCCATACGCGCCAATGCAGGGGAAATGCTGTCGGATTTTTTCCGGCAACATTGACCAGCCTGGTGGCGGCGTCAAAATTTTCCCCACGGCCACTAGGCCAAGGGAAATGCTGTCGGATTTATTCGACAGCACAAACCCCCATACGTGAGACGAGGAGGTGAGCGGCCAGCAACGTCACGCATCGCGACGACGACGCATGTCGACCAGGTGTGACTGTGCTGCAAGCAGCAAGAGTAGCAGCATCTTGTAGTAGCAACGAGCAATGGCAGCAGCCGGTAGCAGTAGTGCTCAACAGTAGCAGCCGGTAGCAGCAGTGCTCAACAGCAACAGCCGGCACTAGCAACTTGCGGCAGCTTGCAGCAATAGCAGCGTGCAACAACATTAGTGCGCAACAGCAGCGAGCAACAACAGTCGCCGGCAGCAGCACCAGCAGCAGTAGCAGCGGGCAGCAACAACAGCTGGCTACAGCAACAGTAGTAATGGGCAGAAGCCTGCAGCAGCATGCAGCTGCTAGCAACAGGAGATACAATGGCAGCTAGCAACACCCCACAATTGCAGTAGCTACAGCTCACAACAGCAGTGGCTGCAGCTACAGCTGCCCGCACCGAGTAGCGAGCTGCGAGCAGCGAGCTTGCTGTTCGTAGCCCATAGTAAGCAGTGCACAACCAACAACAAGCTTGGTGCTCACTGCTCACGGCTCGTAGCGAACAGCGAGCTTGCTGTGATGACCAAGCAAGAAAAAAGGAAGTGAAGAAAAAAAACCCATGCCAGAAGTGACTCTGCAAGTGCTACTGCTACCACGGCTGGTGCAGCAGCCACAACAGCCGCAGCAGTACGCAGCAGCTCAGCAGCAGCAATAGCAAGAGCCGCTACAGGAGCAATCGCAGCAGCAGCAAAAGTAGCTACAATAACATGAGCAGTAGCAGCAACAGCTGCAATAGGAGACTAGTAGCAACAGCAGCAACAAGAGGAGGAGCACGAGCAATAACACAACAGCAGTAGCAGTAGCAACAGCAGTAGCACCAGCAGCAGCAACAAAGGAGCAGCTACTATAGCAACAACAATAGCCACCCTGCAGCTGACACAATAGCAACTTCAGCAACAGCCACTGCTGACGTCAGCTATTTTTTAGCTGACGTCATTATAGAGGTCACTGCTGACATCACATAAAAAAACTACTCTAAAGATAACGTGGCAGGAGCTACTAAACTCAACCATCCCAAGCTGATGTCATTGATGACATCATTGCTAACATCAGTAGCACAAAGAGAAAAAAAACACAAAAAAACAAAAGGTGGAACACGGATTGCAAGCAAACACTATGGCTACTAGCCCCGGTGGGGAGGGAGCCTCCTCCGTTGGGGGGATCCATAGCCCTCCTTTCCTCCAGCAGTTGTAGCAGCAGGAGCAGCTGCAGCAGCAGGAGTAGTAGCTACCGCAACAGCAGTAGCATGACAAGCAACAGCAGCATCACTAGCAGCAACAACAGCAGCGTCAACACCCTGCAGGCTCTGTTGTCGATCATTCTGACAAGACAGATCCGCTCGCCGCTTTGCTCCAGCAGGTCGTAATACTGACACTGTAGCTAGCAATACTACAGCTGCCGCCATTGCCGCCGTAGTAGAAATCGAAGCAGGAGCATCAGCAGCGGCTGTTGCTACAACAGCATCAGCAGCCGCCGCCGGAGTAGCATCAGCCGCCGCCGCAGCAGCCGCATCACCATCATCAAGAACCTTTTGTTCCACCCGGATACGTGAGCCCTACAATCTCCTATGCCACGTTATACTTGGTGCCGCAACATACCCAGCGCCAACAAAAAACGCTGACGTCAGTCCCAGGCTCCACTCTGGGTGCCGGCCACAGGCCAAAGGACTTCGAAATCCCCTCGTCGCCACTTTAGGCTTGTGACTAGTTTCGGAGCTGGGAACTCACCTACCGGTTCTGGGCACAGGGCGAGAGCCTGCGGCCTTACTATGTCCTGCCCTTTGTCTCCACCAAGGCCGATCAGGTCTATGACGCCGGTCGCACCGTGCGGGCCCTCGTCCCTGTGGCCCCTCCACGCGCGCGCCTTGCCCTTGGGCCCTTCCTCGGCGACCTCACCACTGGCGCCCTCCTTGTCCCGGCATCAGCCTGGAACGTACTCACGCGCCGTCATTGCCTGTCCAATGATGCTGAGACCAGTCGCCTGCTCCGCGAGTTCAACTCCCTCCACTAGGGGGAGACCGAGATGGTCACCTCCTATTGGCAGAGCGCAGAGGACCGTCTACGAAGCCTTGGAGACGCCGCGTCACCCCCTCTCTCCGTGCTCCTAACCATCAAGCACGGCACCACCGACCCCTTCTCCGACGTCTTTGTTCACTACTCCGAAGACGTTCTTGACGCGATTGCTGCCCAGGGTACCCTCATGCCCTGGGTGTACGAGCTCTTCCTTCGCATCAAGGAAGCTCATCTGGGATCACGCATCCATCGCACGGAGTCCCTTGCATCTCCTACCGTCGCCACAGTGGCTGTCACCGCCCCAGCGGTAGAAGTATCTTTTGGCGCCCCCTCGTCCGATAAGAAGAAGAAGAAGGGCAAGAGGGGCAAAGGGCTTAGCAGCAGAATAGCGAATCAGATAGCGCCAGCCTCGTTTGCCACAACTAGGGCTAGTCAGGACATGGGTGGTACACGTTTCCACTCTTGACTGACAAGGCTCGCGTCATCGCCACCATGCGTCACCAATGCGAGCGCCGCCTTGCCATCAGTGTCAGGACCGTCGATGCTCATGCCGCATTTACATCGCTCATGACAGCCCTACCGCAGCCTCCTCTGCAACCGTCTGCACCCGCTCCTCCGTCCCCGGCGCCTTCCTTTCCCTTCCCAGACTCCTGTGCCGTCACACCGCAGTCGGTCTACTCCGTCAGATCCTCCACCCGCGAGCACCAACTGGAGCAGTTCATTGCCTTTCATCTCGGCCTTCCTCGCCCTCCTCTCTATGGAAGTACGAGTTGCGTAGTCGCTAGTTCCTTTCCACCTTGCATGACGGAGTTGGTGCTACGATCATGTCCTGTATCTCCGTCCGTCCCATCCTCTGTCTTGTCGTGTCCTCCTACTCTTTGTGACAGTGTCACTTGGCTAGATGACTGGAACTCCCGGTTCGCACCTTTGTCCACTTCGTCAGCGTCGCTCGCCCATTGCCACATGACTATCAGCGGCCTAGCCATACCAGTCCAGGATCCGTCAGAGACTTGGATCATCAACTACGAGGCCACGCATCACCCGACGGCCTCGCGCGAGGCCTTCAGTGTTCTTGGTCCTGTCACAGATGTCGCCGGGGTTCGGAAGGGCTCTGGTCGTGTATTACCCATTCGTGGTGTTGGCGTCGTTCATTTTTGTGGTCCGGCTGGTAATGTCTTCATGATTGATGTTCTTTTTGTCTCTGGCCTTGAGATCATCCTCCTCTCTGTCACCGCCCTTGATCGCATGAACATGAACGTTGTGCATTCACATGGTGTGGGCACTGTGTCATTGCGTCCATCCGTCCGGTCATGTCGTTTTGCATGCCATCGCCCGTGGCAACTTGTGGCATGTACTGTGCCTGTCTGCTTGTACCTCTGTCTCCTCCTCATCGGTGGATACTGGCCACATGTTTGTTACCAGCACCCTATCTCTGCAGCACACGCGTATCCTGCATCGCCGCCTCTGTCATGTCCACTCTACCGCTGTTGACAGCATGCTTCGCACATAGCCGGCCACGGGCCTTGACTGAGCCTCTTTTCCTCTACAGTGTCCCACCGAGTGCATTGATTGCACTCAAGGCAAGATGCACTGCTCCACCTACCCCCTCTCTGCCTCTCGAGCGTCCGTCCCACTCGACCCAATTAACTCTGATGTCAAGGTTCCCCTCCAAACAGAGTCAGTCGGCGAGCACGGTCAGTACGTCTTGACCCTTACGGATGACTATTCTTGCTATTGCCGGGTCTTGTGCCTTCGACAAAAAAGTGACCTCACTCCCACCATTCAGGATTGGCTTGTCCGCACTGAACGTGAGTGTGGTCGTCCCCTCTGCCACTTCTGCTCTGATTGTGGGGGTCAGTTTCTGGTGAAGACCACACTCTTCCTTGCCTCCCGTGGTGTCCATCATGAGACGTCGGCGCCTTACACGCCAGCCTACAACGGCGTCTCTGAGTGATGGAACTGCACTATGGTCGATACCGTCCCCATCATACGGGTCGTATCCGGCATCTCTGACGGCTTCTACTTCGAGGCCATGACATACATGGTGTGGGTCTCGAACCGGATTCCCCACGGACCCATTCCTCGTTAGTCCAGCGTATACCAGCACTCGTGTGGGGAACGTGCCAACATCCGGCCCGTGTCTAGGGCTGTGTAGCCATCGTGTGGTTGCCTGCCCCTTACCAGGATGGCAAGTTAAAGCCTCACGGTTGCCCGTGCAACTTCATTGGCGTCTCGCGTGAGTCGAAGGCATGGCGCTGCTAGGATCCCACCCGACACTGCAACGTCGAGTCTTGCGATGCCCTCTTCTTTGAGTACCTGTTTCCTCGCAACCTCGTTCGCTCCGGCGCATCGATGTTCCTCTTGTTGCTTGGGGAGTGGTAGGTCCGTCCTACAACCGGCCGCATCCTGGCATTCCATCGTCTGCACCTGCGGGTTCGTCTTCGGCAGTTGCCCCATCGATATCCAACAGCCCCTCACAGCCGGTTGCCCCGTCTGTTTTCTGCCAGCCCCTCACAGCCGGTTGCCCCGTCTGCGTCCGCAAGTCCCTGAGGGCCGACTGCCTCGTCCGTGTCCGCCAACCCCTC
Organism: Penium margaritaceum; assembly: GCA_023375785.1. NCBI lineage: Eukaryota > Viridiplantae > Streptophyta > Zygnematophyceae > Desmidiales > Peniaceae > Penium > Penium margaritaceum. The sequence continues at coordinate 25,874 of SZWC01021845.1, read as the reverse complement.
AGGGCCAACTACCCCGTGCGTGTCTACCAGTCCCTCAGGATTGGCTGCCCCGTCTGTGTCCGCAAGCCCCTCAGAGTCAGCTGCCCCGTCCATGCCCGCCCTCCCCTCAAGGCTGGCTACCCGGTCTGTGTCCGCGAATCCATCAGGGCTGGCTACCTCGTCTCTGTCTGACAAGGTCAGCTACCTCATACAAGCCTGCCAGCCCCTCGGGGCCAGCTACCCCATCCGTGTCCACCAGCCCCTCTGGGCCTGCTGCCCCACTTGCGTATGACAACCCCTCAAGTCTGGCTGCCCCATCTGTATCCGACAGCCCCTCAAGGCCACCTGCCCCGTCTGCGTCCGACAGCCCCTAAGAGCCAGCCGCCCCATCCGTGCGTCTCAGCCCCTCAGGGTCGGCTGCCCCATCCGTATCGGCGGGTTATACAAGTGGTCCATGTGGGAGCCTCATGCTCAGGACGACAATGAGTACTCAAATCGCCTCCTCACTTCCTCTCACTCCACAACCCCCTGTCATCGCAAAAGGCTCGTCATCTCATGTCAAATCTACTCACAAAAATGGAGTGGGGACCCGGGCACCAAGGCACTCAGCTTGGCCACACTTTCCGACATCGTCGATCTACATCCAGGATCAGCTCTGGGCTATGCCATGCTCCATCAAGAGCACTAATATGCTGTTGCGACCACACTCACGCGGATGCCACCAGGGGTGCGGGACGTGCATGCCCTCACTGTCCGCCCCACGAGGCGACCAGAGGACCGAGCCACCCTACGTGAGGCTCGGGCGTTTCTCGAGGCTGCTCACTAGGAGGCTGCATGCGCCGACGAGCTTGCCGCCATTTGGCAACATCACGTATATGAGATCATCGACCTCCCCCCGGGCCGTAAGGCCATCGAAACCAAGTGGGTTCTTTGGAAAGATGGAAACCAGATGGGTCCTTGGACAAGTACAAGGCACGTCTCATAGCCAAGGGGTTTCCTCAGGTCCTTGGATTCAAATATGATCAGATCTTTGCCCCGGTCGGACGGTTCTCCACCAACCGGGTGTTGGTCAACCTGGTTGCCCATCACGAGTAGACGGTATCAGATGGATGTGAGCAACGCCTTCCTCCATGGCTCTTTGGAGGGCAAGGAGCTCTACATGGTGTAGCCTACATGCTTCGACAACGGCTCTGGTAAGGTCAGGAAGCTGCAGAAAGCCCTCTGTGGCTTGAAGCGGTCACCATGCTGCAAGAACCAGGAGATGAGTCATACGCTTCTTAGCGGCGGCCACCTTCGCAGCTCTAATGACCCCCCACTATTCATCAATCCGCGAGGTGAGACTCTCCTTGGTGTCCTGGTCTATGTTGACAACCTGGTCATCGCATCACCGGCTGTTGTTGCAGTCTAGCGGGTTAAGGACTTGATGCACGCTGCCTACCAGACGAAGGACCTCGGGCCAACATGAGTCTTTTTAGGCTCTGGGCGCTTCGATGAGGACCCGCCCCTTGTGCCGAGAGCATTCTCATCCAGGTCGCCCGATGGTCAGGAGATGCTCAAGAGTTCTGATCCAGCCGAGGTTGGGGAGCCAGTAGACGTGACCACGTACTTGCACGTCATCGGGTTACTGATGTTCTTGGCAACGACGATGCGTCCAGACATTGCTTTTGTTATCAACCTCCTCGCACAGTCCTCTCAAGAGCCGCATCCCCTCCACTTTGAGGTAGCGATCCAAGTGCTATGCTACGTTGTGTCTACCCCACGGCGAGTCCTCATGTTACATCGACAGCCATCCGTTGTGGCGACGGGATACACCGACAGTGACTGGGCCAGCAATGCAGACAGTATGAGTCGTACTGGCTACATCTTCCTAGTTGGCACAACGGCTATATCCAGGCACAACACCAAACAAGGCTGCATTGTGCGTAGCACTACGGAGGCTGAGTATGTGGTCCTTGGTTCTCGCACGTGTGGGAGCGTGTGGCTACGCCACCTATTGTCCGAGTTGCGTCAATAAGTCGTTTCCATCATGTTGCACTATGACCATTCCTGGCAATGACGGCGCGCACCTCACTCGCACAAAGCACATCAATGTCAAGTATCATTATGTGCACAAGTTGTTGCATGACAGAGCATCAGCATTGTGTGGGTTGAGATAGCACGCTAGTTGGCTGATTTATTGACCAAGGCACTGAAGCGTGACTCGTTCAAAAATGTTGTTAGTGTATTTGATGTGCGTCCATGAGGTTCTCTCTCTCCCTGTCCTCTTGGTCTCTATGCTCTCTGCCTGTCCATGTGCACTGCACCTGTGAGTCATGGGGGAGTGTTGGTTTTTGTCTCACATCTCTCACTTGCACTGTGTTGTCTCCTCCCAGCTTGTGTACATCGGTGTGCAAATGACTAACGGTGATACGCGACGCTGATAGAGTGTCATCCGGTGGAGCCTACGCATGTCAAGGCCTACACGTAGTTTGCTCGAGCCTCTTTCCTCTTTCTTGCTCAGCTCCATCGGCAGACCTTCTCGGTAGTCGTGTCGCCGGTAGGCACTGTCGTTGTATATGCTGCCTGCACGCGTCAAGTTTTGTGTCTGACTGCACTGTTGCGTTCACAGCGCCATGTCATGCCTTGGGTCTGAGTTTCATGATTTTGTGGCACTACTGCTACAGGGGATTAGCGTATACGCTACCTAGGTGTAGGTAGCCATAACTCCTCACTGCTTTTCTTCTAGCTGATTTTGACTGCATGACTACTTTCGTAGCGTGCGTGTTATGGCATGGTCCAGTTTTCAGGAAAAACGGGAGCCAGTTACTTTCTACCGCAAACACAGGCGCGCGCACTTCTCAGTAACAAACCCAAACACCCATACTTAGACTATAGAGCGGCAGACAGAGGGGGCAGCAGACTAAGCAATGAGCGTGGAAGCCGGCACGCTACATCAACAACGCTGGTGCCCCAACCTGCTGCCTAGTATTTCAATCTATATTATGTTATGCTACAGTTTTCAGGCAAAACGGATGATGCCCGGGTTTTGGGTTGTCTCCCATCTGGCAGGGCTCACCGAGAAAACCTGCCAGCCTGGAAATAGGTTATTTTCTGATTGGCTGGTGAATTGAATAACAAGCTCTATAGGGTTAGGAGAGGCTAGTTCTTGGAGTGGTCTCCCATTGTACCCTTTTGACATTTAGATTCGATTTTGACCCCTATTCCCCTCGTTGACTTTGATTCTTCCACGAATTCAACCAGGCACCTAAACAATTCTCTAAGCTGTAAATCGAGATGAAAGTGCCACCAACCAAGTTTCTTTCTCGGGTTCATTCTTCCACCTATACTGAATGTTGTTACCCAGCTTGTGTTTATTTGCTTCAAACATGTGTCTAGCTTCATGGTCCGGAAATTCGAATCGCAGAGCAGTGATTTGAATTGCCGGATTGCTACTTCCGCTTGACATGTGGTCATCCCCACATGACAAGTGCCAAGATGCGGTTGCGTGTCAGGTGCACACAATCCAAATGTGCCACGTGTACTTGCCATGCACAATCTTTCAGTCATCCTGACAGCTCACGTGTGTAACCATAGCCGCAACTACTTTTTTTTTCCACGATTTGCTAACTCGCCAAATTGGAAAAATTGGTTGAGACCGGTCGCCGAATTTGAGGTTCTACCCAGAGACCTTTGACGAGTTCCAAGAAAACAGGAAATTATGACCTTGTCAGCAAAATCAAAGATTCTTAAATCAACAACTGCTCCATCATCAAAACTAAAAGTCATTAGGGTGTCTCTTTCTTCATTCCTAATCAGTTACTTCCGCTTTTCAATTGCTTTCTGGAGCTAACACTGGCGCGTGTATTTTTGAGTAACAAACCTAGAGCACTCAGACTTGGACTCTGGTGGGCAGAATGAGGGGGCAGCAAACTAAGCAACGAGCATGGAAGCCCGCACGCTACATCAATAACGTTGCTGCCCCAAATTGATACCTAGGATTTCTACCTTGGTATCCGAGCCAAAGCGCACCAGCAGAAGATTTGCAAACAAGTGCCAGACAACGTCTGCAGACCCCCATACGCGCAAGTACAGGGGAAATGCTGCCGGATGTTTTCTGGCAACATTAACCAGCCTGGTGGCGGCGTCAAAAATTTTCCCCATAGCCAAAAGGCCAGGGGAAATGCTGTTGGATTTTTCTGGCAACACTGACCCCCACGCGTGACGTGAGGTGGTGAGCGGCCACCGACCTCACGCGCCACGATGACGACGCACATCGCGACGTCAACCAGGTGTTACCATGCCGCAAGGGGCAACAGTAGAATAGTAACAGCTTGTAGTAGCAGCGAGTAGTGGTAGTAACAACCAACAGCACTAAGAATAGTAATGGCAATTGTAGAATAGTAACAGCTTGTAGTAGCAGCGCAACAATTTACTTGCCAACGCACTAAGAATAGTTCTTTTAGCGCTATAGAATTCCTAGTTAGTGGTATCAGCGCACTAAGAATAACAATAGCAATAGTACAATAGTAACAGCTTGTAGTAGCAGCGAGTAGTGATAGTAACAACCAACAACAGCCGACAGGACCAGCAGCTCGTAGCAGCTTGCACCAGTAGTAGCCTGTAGCAGCGCGCAGCACCAACAGCAACCAGCAGTAGCATCTCTTGACAACAGCACTACATAACAACAGCAAGCACTAGCCGCAGCCGGTAGCAGCAGTAGCAGCAGCGAGTAACAGTGAACAGCAGCCCGTAGTAGCCAGCAGCAGCAGCTACGGCAGTTGTAGCTTGCAATAGCAACAGCTACAGCTGCAGGTGCTCATAGCCTATTGCCCGCAGCGAGCTGCAATTAGCGAGCTTGCTGCTTCTTGCTCGCAGCCCGCAGCAAGCAGCGAGTACCGAGCTTGCTATGACGGCCCAAACAAAAAACATCCCCCACCTCACAAATGGCTCTACAGTCGCTAGAGCAGCCACCACAACCATTGTAGCAGCCACAGCAGCAGTAGTAGCACGAAGTAGCTTTGAAGCAGCAACTGCTACTGTTGTAGTAGCAATGACAGCAATAGGGACAGAAGCAGCAGCTGCGGCTACAGAGAAGCAGTAATAGTAGCGGCTAATACAACAACAGCCGCAGCAACAGTAACAACAGCAACATCTGGGACAATAATAGCAGCAGCTACAGCTGTAGACCAATAGCAGTAGCAGCAGTAGCGGCGGCAATAGCAGTAGCTACAGCAACAACAGCAGCCACCCTACACTTGGCATAGTAGCGGCTCCAGTAGTAGACACTGCTGACGTGAGCAAATCTCAACTGAAATCAATGCTGACGTCAATGCTCACGTCATAAAAAACAAAAACAAAAAATCTACAATAGCAACTTTGTAGATAACGTAGCAATAGCTCCTAATGTCAACCATCCTAGGCTAATAGCATTGCTAACATCACCCCTGACATCAGCAACAAAAAAAACAACAACAAATGGGGAACAAGGAGGGCCAGTAAAATACAATGGCGGCCCCTAGTCCCCCTTTCTTGCAATAGCTGTAGTAGCAGCAGCAGTAGCAACAACAACATCAGCGGTAGCAGCAGCAGCAAGAGCAGGAGGAGGAGTAGTAGCAGTAGCGGCAGCAAGAGGAGCAACAACAGCGGTAACAACAGTTCATGGGCTTTGTCCCCGGCTCCTCTGATTTAGTTGCCGCCATTGAGTAAAAGCTTGCCGCACTAACGCAGCAACTTGGAGCATTGCAGCCGCTGAAATTACATGCATACACCGGTTCCCTACCGCCCTTCCTTCCTCCTGGGAACGTTAGCCCTGCTGTGCCTTCTGCCACGCATTACCTAGCACAACAGTACACCCAGCTCTAGTGGCAGAAAGTGTCTTCAATCCATGGCCCTACTCTCGGTGCCGGCCGAAGGCAAAAGGACTTTGAGACCCCGTCCCCGCCACTTAATGCCGGCGAACAGTCTCAGAGCTGGGAGCTTAGCTTCCACATCTAGGTATAGGGTGAGGGCCTATGGGGCTAATACACTCTTCCATAGAGCTCCACCCAGGCCGACCAGCTATATGATGCTGGTCGCGTAGTACGCGCCCTCGTCCGAGTCGCTCCTCGGCATCATGCCTAGCCATAGAGCCCTTCCTTGGCAACTTCACCACTGGCATGAAACCAGACCTTGCAACCACATGGCACGTCCTCACCCATCCCCATCGCCTATCTAGCCAGGCTGAGACCAGCCTTTTGCTGCGGGAGGTCAACTCCCTGCACATGGGGGAGACCAAGATGGTCACCTCTTATATGGAGCGGGCTGAGGAAATCCTCCATCACCTAGGCATCTGTGCTCCACCCCCTTTGGCCGTGCTCCTGATCATCAAGCACGGTGCCACCACCGCGTACGCTGACGTCTTTGTCCACTACACCTAGGATGTCCTCTCCACCATGGCAACCCAGGATACTCTCATGCCTTGGGCGTATGAGTTGTTCCTCATGATTGAGGAAGCTCGTCTTTTGTCATGCATCCAATGCACAGAGGCCCTCGCCTAGCCCGCCATCACCTTCGTAGTCGTCGCTTCCCTCGCCTCAGCTACATCCACCAGCTCATTGTCGTCAGCAAAGACGAGGCGCAAGGTAAAGAAGAGCAAGGGCCAGGAGTAGCAGCAGCGGCAGCAGAAGCAGACCGGGTCAAGTGGTGGTGGCTCGGTCTGGCACAACTGCGGCCAGCCGGGACATGGGTGGTACACATACCCATTGCCGACAAACAAAGCAAGCGTCATTGCTACCATGCGTCGCCAGCGTGAGCGCCGTCTTGCCTCTGCCACCGTAGTTCTCGCAGGCCTTGATCCCTCCACCACGACTTGTAACTGCACTACTGTGAGAGCCACACCGATCCTACTATTGCCAGCTCCACAGCAGCATCATCCGTAGTCGTCGGTGCCATCGTTTCCATCAGTGGTGCACTCCTCCTCCTACCCGGTCTTCGGCGCTGCCACTCCGTCCTCCGTCTACACTCCCGGATGGTCCACCCATGAGCGTCAGCTAGAGCAGTTCATCACGCTCTAGCTGGGCCTGCCTCACCCTTTGCCTTGGGGAAGTACAACTTCTTTCACCTCTTGCACGTCTGCTCTTACGTGCATGACTGAGACTGAGCTGCGGTCATTTCTTGCCTCCTCGTTTGTTTCATCATCTCCTGTGCTCTCTTCTGGTGTACTATTTGGTATGTCCTCTACCCCTCTCTCTGAAGACGTCGCATGGCTTGAGGATTGGCAGTCTCAGTTCAAGCCACCGTCCACCATGTCCGCGTCTCTTGCGTACTGCCACGTGACGGTTAGTGATCTGGCGACTCCAGTCCAGGACCATGCTGAGACCTAGATCATCAATTCTAGAGCCACGCATCACATAATGGCCTCTCGTGAGGCCTTCAGTATGCTTGGTTTTGTTGGCGATGTGCTCGGTGTTCGTGTTGGCTCAAGACGGGACTTGCCTGTCCGCGGCATCGGCGTTCTTCGTTTCCGTGGTCCTATCAGTGATGTATTCGTGATTGATGTCCTCTTCGTCCCAGGTCTTGAGCTCTGCCTCCTGTCCATCACTGCCCTTAACCATATGAGCATGGAAGTTTTGCACTCACGTGGCATTGGCACCATGTCATTACGTCTATCCGGTCTTGTCGTTCTACACTCCACCGCCCGTAGCAACCTGTGGCACATGCCTCGTCTGTCCTCTGCTCCCTTTGTCTCCTCGTTGTCCACCACCACAAGCCATGTGTTTGTCACCAGCACACTCTCACCGCAGCACACACGTCTCTTGCACCGCCGTCTTTGCCACGTCCACTCTACTACCGTCGACAGCATGCTTCGCACCCAGCCGGCCAAGGGCCTTGACTCAGTCTCCTTCCCCTACGCATGCTCCACAAAGTGTGTTGATTACGCTCGGGGCAAGATACACCGGTCCTCATACCTTCAGTCTGTCTCTCGTACATTTGCCCCTCTGGACCTAGTCCATTCAGGTTTCATGGGTCCTCTCCCGACCGAGTCCGTCGGGGAGCACGGACGCTATGTCCTCACCCTCAGTGACGACTACTCTCACTATCGCTGGGTCTTTTGCCTTCGGCAGAAGAGTGATGTCGCTCCTGCCATTCAAGATAGGCTTGTCTGTGCGGAGCGCGAGTGTGGTCGGCCTCTTTGCCGCGTTTGCTGTGATTGCGGTGGCGAGTACATGGAAGAGACCACGACTTTTCTTGCCTCCCATGGTGTTCACCACAAGACGTCGGCGCCTTATGTACCAGCCCACAACGGCATCTCCGAGCGGTGGAACCACACCACAGCTGACAATGTCCACACCATGCGGGTCAAGTCTGACCTCTCTGATTGCTTCTACTTTGAAGCCATGGCCTACATGACGTGGGTCTTGAACCGAATTCCCCACGACCCTCTTCCCCGCCAGTCCGCGCCGTACTAGCACTGGTGCGGCGAGCGAGCTGACCTTCGCTCGACTTGTGTCTGGGGCTGCGTGGCCATTGTGTAGCTGCCCGCCCCTTAGCAAGGCCGCAAGCTCGCTCCTCGCGGATGTCCCTGTACCTTCCTTTGTGTTTCTCGTCAGTCCAAAGCCTGGCGCTTCTGGGATCCCTCTTGGCACTGCATCGTCGAGTCCTAGGATGCCCTCTGCTTTGAAGAACTGTTTTCTTACAACCTCGTTTTCTCCAGCTCGTTGATGCCCCTCCCGTTGTGTGGGGGAATGGTGTTTCCGCCCTCCATCATCCTGCTTCTAGAAGACACATCACCTGTTCCCTCAAGGCTAGAACCCCCAGCCCTTTTCTGCTGGTCCATCCGAGCGAGTAGCCCCAGTCGTGGCCGCTGGCCCCTTGCCGCCGGGAGCCCCGTCCAATTCTACTGGTCCCTCAAAGCCAGAAGCCCTTGTTGCGCCTGTTGACACCTCCGCGCCGGCAACCCCGTTGGAGTCTTCTGGTCCCTCCAAGCTGGCAGTCCTAGTCACGTCCGTTGGTCTCTCCAAACCGGCAGCCTTCTCCGCGTCTGTTGGTCCCTCTGGGCTGCCACATCCATTTGAATCCACTGGCCCCTCTAAGCTGGCAGCCTTAGTCGTGCCCGCTGGCCCCTATGAGCTAGCAGCACCAGTCGTGTCCGCTGGCTCTTTTGCACCAGTAGCCCCGTCCACGTCCACTAGTCCCTCCAGGCCAATAGCTCCGCCCGCATCTGTTGGTCCCTCTATGCCAGCAGCCCCGTCCGCCTCCGCCAATACCATGCACTCAACGCCATCTCCTACCCTACCACGCTATAGGCGTGGTCCAGGTGGAATCTCCCACCGAGGCCGTCAGTGAGTGCGCAGACTGCCACACCGCGCCATGTGACGCCTCTGCCCCCTGTCGCCCCACGTGTCTTTTCTGCTCCGACGATAATGAGTGGGGACCCTCGCACCAAGGCGAGGGCCTTGGTGCCTCGCCCTAACCACTTCGGCCATCATTGCATACCTCCACCCGGGCTCCGCACTGGGCTACGCCATGCTCCATCACGAGCATTGGCATGCCATCACAGCTGCACTCACAAGCATCCCGCCTGGGGCTCAAGATGTCCACGCCCTTGTAGACCGCTCGACGACACGCCTGGAGGACCCTGCCATCGTAAATCAGGCTCATGCCTCCCCCGAGGCTGCACAATGGAATACTGCCTACGCTGAAGAGCTCGCTGCTATCCATGAGCACCACCTGTACGACCACGTTGATCTCCCTCCAGGTCGGAAGGCCTTTGGTGCCAAATGGGTCTTCAGGCACAAATGGAAGCCAAACGGGTCCTTGGACAGGCATAAGGCCCACCTTAGAGCCAAGGGATTTGCTCAGGTCCTTAGGGTTGATTACGACCAAATCTTTGCCCCAGTTGGCCGATTCTCCACTAGTCGAGCGCTCTTTAGCCTTGCTGCCCAACACGGGTGGGAGCTGTAACAGATAGACGTAAGCAACGCTTTCCTTCATGGCTCGCTCGAGGGAGAGGAGCTCTACATGGTGCAGCCTCCAGGCTTTGACGATGGCATAGGGAAGGTCTGGCGGCTACGAAAGGACCTCTATGGCCTGAAGCAGCCGCCTCGGTGTTGGAACCATGAGATAAGTCACACGCTCCTCCGCGGCAGCCTCCTACATTGCGTTGCTGACCTCGCACTGTTCATGAACTCGCAAGGCCAGGCCTTTGCCGCTGTCTTGGCCTATGTCCACAATCTTCTCATTGTGTCGCCACACATGGCTACTATCCACTGTGTCAATGACCTGTTGCACATCGCATACCAAATGATATATCTCGGTTCTGCCCGAGTTTTCCCGGGCATGGAGCGCGAGCATGATTGCTTCTAGGGCATCCTACACGTCCACCAGGATGCCTATGTACAGACTCTATCCACTCGCTTTGTTGAGGACGTGCCCCTCGTGCGGAGTGCGTCTTCACCCATGTCACCAGATGGCCAGGTGAAGCTAAAGACCTCTCACCCAATTGTTGTGGGGGAGCCAATTGACGTGACCACGTATCTACGAGTCATCAGGTCACTGATGTTCCTGGCGACGACGACATGCCCAGATATTGCGTTCACCATCAACCTCCTAGTTTCGTTCCTTCAGGTTCCACGTCGCCGCTTTGAGGTTGCGATCAGAGTCCTATGCTATGGCGTCTCGACTCCGCGGCAAGGTCTCATGTTGCACCGACTTCTGTCTATGGTCGCGTGGGCTACACCAACAGTGACTGAGCCGGCAGTCCGGACGGCAAGAGTCGCACAGGCTGGATCTTTTTGGTTGGTGTCTCGGCTGTGTCCTGGCATAGTGGCCTGCAGGGGTGCATTGCACGTAGAACTGTTGAGGCTGAGTACGTGGTCCTTGGCTTTGGCGCATGTGAGAGCGTGTGGTTGCGTCGTCCATTGTCTGAGTTGCGTCATTCCGTTGCGTCCATCACATTTCATTTTGACAATGAGAGTGCCATGGCCATCATCAACAATGACGGTATGCATCACACATGCACAAAATACGCCAATGTTGAATATGAATATGTGTGCTCGTTGTTGCACGACGGTAGCGTCAGCATTATATGGGTTGAGACGGCACGGCAGCTGGCTGACTTCTTGACCAAAGAACTCAAGCGCGACTCGTTCAATAAGGATGTGAGTTAGGTCAATGTGTGTCCATGATTTACAATTATTGTTCCTCCTTGTGTCTCTCGGTGCCCTGGGGGAGTCTGTTTGTTGAATGTGTCACTGCACGCCCATGTGCACTGCGCCTGTGAGTAATGGGGGAGTGTTGGTGTTTTTCTCACAACTCTCATTGTGAGCTGTTGTATCCTCCCGGCTTGTGAACATCAGCGTGCATATGACTGACGGTGAGACTCGAAATTGCTTGAGTGTCGTTCAATGGAGCTGACGCACGCTGAGGACTACACACAGTTCGCTTGATCCTCCTCCCTCCAGCGACATGCTCAGCTCCATCGGCAAGCCTCCTTGGCGGTCGGGCCGCTGGCGGTCACTATCACTGCGGATGCTGTCTACATGCGTCTAGTGCTGGGTCTAACTGTACCGTTGCGTCCGTAGCGTCCTGCTCTGCTTAAGATCCAAATCTCATGCTAGTGTGGCACTGTTGTCACCAGGGATAAGTGTAGGCCCTGCCTGGGTGTGGGCAGCCATAAATCCTCACCACTTTTTTTCTAGCTGATTCTGACCACACGAATGTGTTTGAAGCATTGGTTTTATTGTGTGGTCCAATTTTAAGGCAAAACGGATGACGCCCGGGTTTTTGGCTGTCGACCGTCTGGCAGGGCTCACAGAGAAAAACTGCCAGCCTGAAAATACAGCTTTTTTTTTATTGGCTGGTGAACTGAGTAACAAGCTCTATAGAAGTGGGGGAGGCTAGTTCTTGGAGGGGTCTCCCATTGTGTCTCATTCTTCATTCTTAATCAGTTCCTTCCAATTTTCAGCTGCTTCCTGGCGCTAACATTGGCGCGCGCATTTTTTAGTAACAAACCCAGAGCACTCAGACTTAGACTCTAGAGGAGCAAACTGAGGGGACAACAAACTAAGTATCAAGCGTGGAAGCCCGCACGATGCATCAACAACGCTGCTGCCCCAACTTGCTGCCTAGGATTTCTAGATCCATCGGTGCTATGGTGCCAGCTGGGTCGGCATCAGGGATCTGCACGAGCATGGACACAGCTGAATGGTTACTGTAAAGGATACGACTAGATGGGGACGACGCACATCACAACACTCCCCTATGACCGGATGGTATGCATGTCCATAAACGTGCAGAAGTGACACAAGTGCGCAACAAGATGCTTTGCAGACCATGCGCACACACCCCACTCTCAGCCACTCTCGGGCAAGGGATGAAGCCCAACATGACGAATGGCCACCATTATGTTTCCGTGCGCTAGTGCTTGGTCTGGACGTCAGCTCGTTGCATATCCGTGGTAGCCCAGATGACAGAGATCGTTCGTCCCCCCACGAGATCACGCACAAAATGATGCTCAACAAGAATGTGCTTCATGCGTACATGAAACACACCAAAGATCTCTACACTGGCGAGAGCACTCTTGTTGTCACGAAACAAAAATTGCAGCCACACTGCCTCAGCAGCCCTAGTCCCAAGCGTAGCATATTCAACAATACACAATTCAGCAATATGAGCTACGTGCAATACATCCTTGCTTGCCATTGTGCCTGGACACAGTGGTGCCACCTAGCAAGAACACGTAGCCCATCGAGTTGCGCCCATCAGGGCTCCACGCCCAGTCCCTGTCTGTGTAGCCGTTGACTACCACCAAACACTGCCCTTGAAAGCAGAGTTCGAGGTACGGCGTGGAGACCACGTACTTCACCACTCGCATAGCTGCATGAAGGGCTCTCGTCCAAAGACAATGTGAAAACTGTGGATGGAGGTTGACGACGAAGGTAATGTTGGTTATGTAGTAGTGGCCAAGTACATCAAAGAACTAATCAAGTGCAAGTAGAGGGTCACGTCCATTGTCTCCCCCAATTGTGCTAGATCATCCATCTTGAGAGCATCCTACCCATCAGGTGTGATGGGGGTAGTGGCTGTGGGAACTCCACCAAGGAGGTCAACAAACCGCTCCCCCACAACGTGGGCGTAACGTGCATGGTGAAGCAAAAGTGTCCGCCGTTGATGATCGCATACGATCTGCATCCCAAGAAACACAGTTGTAGGAGCAAGGTCCTTCATCCTGAAGGCAGCCTGAAGGACTTCCTTGGCCTCCTTCATGACCTCCCTAGAAGTCGACACAATCAGGAGGTCGTCCACATAGACCAGGATGGCGGTGGAGCTCTCAGTTGTCCGTCTAAGAAAGAGGGATGGGTCAGCGTCACTCTGCATGTAACTGGCACATGTCAGTGTGAAGAAGATCCCCAAGGTCCGCCATTTGGGTGATTGTTTCAAGCATTACAAATACTTGCACAAGCGCCAGACCTTGTCACCGAATTTGAATCTAGGTTGCTCGACCCTGTACATCTCCTCCTCTAAGGTACCATGGAGTAGCGCGTCATTCACATCCATCTGGTATAGCTCCGAGCTGTGGTGAGAAACAACTCCAAACAAAGCACGAGTGGTGGTCATGCGGGCAACAGGTATGAAGGTGTCACTGAAATCCACACCCTCAACTTGTAAAAACACCTTTGCCGTCAAGCGAGCCTTGTAGCGACCCACTGTGCCATCAGGCTTCAACTTCTTGCAAAAGACCAACTTGGCATATACAGCCTTCCGTCCAGGCGAGGGGTTGAGAAGCTCATGGACACCGTGCTCACGGATGACTCTCAGCTCATCCTCACAAGCGGCATGCCACAAGTGTGTATCCTCAGTCGAGAGTGCTCCCTTTGACATCCCTAGATCAGGCACTGTCAAGGGAGAGCTCCGGATGGCTAAGGAAAACCCCTCCGGACTCGGTCTGACCAAGACAGGGTAGGCTGCGGCATCATAAGCGACCGAGAGTTCTCAAGAGACAAACTCATGACTGACAGGGCACACCTGGTGCACCTCTATGTAGTCTGCCTGAACACTCATACCAAGGGCCTTTCTGTCAATATCGCCACTCTAAACACTGGGAGTGGAGCTTCTAGATGCCAAATTGACTGTTTGCTGAGCCCTGGACGTCACTGGTTGAAGACGACCACCAGGCTCACGAGAGTCGCCCGAACCTGAGGTGCTCACCTCTGGCTGTGTAGCAACAGACTCGTGAACAGCCACAGGGACTCTACTCTATGCTCGTTGGGGAGGGGAAAGGATGCAGGACGATCATGGACAGGTGGTGGCTCACACGACAGGGAAGCAGGTGTAGACAGAGGACTAGGTATGACTGAGGATATTGCCACAGGCACGAGACAAGGTGTGACAGAGCTAGAAGGTATTGAGACAAGCTCATGAGTAGGTGTGCCACGAGGGACTAAGAGAGGCAGGGAAGTAGGTGTGCCAGAGGGGATTGCGACTAGCACGTGAGCACGGGTGCTAGAAGGGACTGAGACTAGCATTGGAATAGGTGCTCCAAAAGGGACTGAGACTGGCACAGGATCAGGTCTGCTAGAAGGGACAAAGAGTGGCATGGGAAGGGAGTGAAACTGAAACGAGAGCACATGTGCCAGAAAGGAATGAGACTGGCATTGAATCAGGTGTGCCAGAGGGAGCCGACGAGGCTACTGGACCGACAGCTAAAATGGCCAGATCGTCATCAGCTAGAGACCGGAGCACAGGTGGGGAGGTCTGAACGAACCCATGCAAAGGGCTAGAATCCCCAATCCGCCGTGAAGCTACACAAGTGGGAACGTGGTCGACGACCATCGACAAAATGCTGGAGAGGTGGCGGTAGGTGAGAGCTTCAAAGAAGAGAGAGTCTCGAGACTCGACGATGCGATGACGAGCGGGGTCTCAAAAGCGCCAAGCCTTCGACCGCGGGGTAATGCCGAGGAAGGCACACATGCAACCCAGTGGTGAGACCTTGGACCCCTGATGGCCCTCAGTGTACCAGACGTAGGCGAAGGACCCAAAACCCGAGCAAGTCTGAGATTAGCGCGAAGGCTGAACCACAACTTGTATGGCATGACATGGTCCCGAAGAGGACCATGCGGTCGGCGGTTCAAGACCCACGTCGTGAAGGAAAACCCCTCAAAGGAAAACGGCTCAATTAGACCACACTCAGACCACATGGTGTGGACCGCATCCTCCATAGTGTGGTTCCAGCGCTCAGACACGCCGTTCTGATTTGGTATAGCAGGGGCAGAGAACTAGTGAAAAAAACCGCGCTTTGCAAAGAAGGTGTCCATCACGCCTAAGAGCTCACCACCACAGTCTGAGCGGAACGTGTGGAGGGTCTGACGCGACTGGCGCTCAGCCATCACCAGCCATAGGCAAACTACCAAGGCGGCATTGCTCTTGTGGCAGAGGCTATAGACCCACCTCAACCGGGTAAGGTCATCAAACAGGGCGAGGGCATATCACCCTCCATCTGAGAGGGACTCAACAAGGAGGAGACAAAGAAGGTCCAAGTGGACTAACTCAAGCAGCCGTAGTGCTCGGGAGATTGGGTTAAGATAAGAGCAGCTATGCATCTTATCGTGAGCGCAAAAGGGACATACACACTTGGGCGGCTTATCAAAGGAAGCCACGTCAACACTGAGAGCTGGCTTAGTCCGAACGAGCTTGGACACAGTGTCCAAGCTCACATGGCAAAGGCGGTGATACAAGAAAAATTGGTTTTCTAGAGAGAAAACACTAGTGATACACACGTGCAGTGCGGATGAAGGAAACAAGGCAAAGGAAGTGGTACGAGACACACAATGCAAGTCATTGACAACTGAGGCATGAAGAACAATGGTACGAGTGTCGAGAGCAATCATAGTGGCAGACTGAGCAGAGTGCTCAACAGGGAGACTCAACATGATACAAGCATGAACACTGAGTAGGTTGTTGTCAAAAGCAGGGATGAAGAGCATATCCAAAATGTACAAGGTGTTGTTCAGTGGGCTTTGAACCGACACCGCTACACACAACATTTGTGACACCATAGGTGTTATAGAGATCCCGAGACTCCATCATCGCCTAAGATGTTGCCGATGTGATACACTCCCTGCATTCCGACATCTAGGTTTGTGGATGTGTAGCTGTTAGTGTTTTCTCGGTGGTCAAGACCCCGACACCTGGAGACATGGTCCGGGGTCACGAGAAGATCTGAGGTGGATCTGGTCAAGACACGCACACCTGGTGGGTCGTACAGGTGTGACGTGGAGACCTTGAGCCTTGAACCAGTGTGTGCGTGTTGGGAGCTCGTGATGTTTCACCTGGCGCTTAGTTGTGTACCTCGCTCGTCAGTTGGGGCCCGGGCACCACGAGACATGTTACAAGGTCACAAGGTTACCTGCCTTGTATGTTTCTGACGTGTTCGGCTTGTCGTGCTGGTCATTCTAGTTCAAACAACGTGTCGTTCTCACGCTTGTGCAGGAAGTTATAAATGATCAAGTGTTTTAGCCTTGGCTGGGTTGTTCTGGCAGTTTGCGTAGTTTTTTCGCGAGTTGCACCTGGTGCACAACCAAACAAGCCCCTAGCTGCGCACAAGGGCTCACAGCTATCTAGTTGGGTGTTGCTCATTGTTGTAACACTCTCTGCATGTGTTGATTTTATGGAAACACATTTGACACTCTTTGTGTTGCCTAACCAACCCCTTCCCGTTTCGCATCCAACCTGTGTTGACGCCGTGAGCTGACTAAGCGTTGACACCTAGTCAAAGGAAAGCGTCCTGGAAAGCTACTAGGAAATTACATTTTGATATCAGAGACGATGAGCCACACCTCATTAGTTTGTGCAACAGAGACGCAGCAACAGTAGCAGCAGTGAGTTACAACAGCGGCAACCATCCATAGTAGTAGTAGCAGATTCTGGAAGGACCCACTACGGCTACATTGTAGCGGAGCGATTGAGGCATCGGAGACGATAGCGCCAGCCGCAAGCAACAGAAGCCATAGCAGCAGTAGTGGTGGGAAGCACCTGCAGTAGCAGCGGCTACGGGCAGCAGCCACGGCAAGAGGAATAGTATCAGTAGCAACAGCTTGATGGCGACAACAAGCATCTACAGAGTAGAAGCGACAGCAAGCAGCCATAAGAGTAGTCGTTGTAGCAGCTCGAGCAGCTAGCAACTACAACAGGAGGGTAGCAGCCTTAGCACCAGCAACAGTAGTAGGACTGGTGAAATCAAGCCGTTGTAATAGTAGCATTGGAGGCCAATACCCAGAGCAACATCTGCAGCAATAGTGGTGGCGGCTAGCAGCTCCAGCAGCAACACCGTAGGGTAGTAGCCATAGCAGCAAAAGCGTAGGGCAGTAGCCACAGCAGCAACCGGAGTAGCAACGGTAGCAGTAAGCAGCTGTAGCAGCAACGGCGATGTGTAGTAGGCGCAGTAGTAGTAGAAGTAGTAGTAGCGGCTAGCAACTACTGTAGCAATGCCAACAGGTGGTAGCCATAGCAGCACACAACAGTAGCGCACAACAGCAGTGATCAGTACCGCCTCGCAATAGCCACAGCAACACCGCACAGCAGAAACAGTTACAACAGTGGCAGTAGCGAGCTACATCGTGCCTCCGCAGTTGCACATATGTGCAGGAGTAGCAGCATAACCCACATAGTAGAGGCAAGTGCAACGGTAGCAGCCACTGTTGCTGCTTGCTTACATCATGAAGCTGCCTCATAGCTTTGCACTGCATGCGAGCTCCCCATCAAGTGAGATCGTCGTGGCAGCTCACCGCCGGGCGAGCTCACCGATCGGGGAGCGTGCAAATCGACAAGCTTGCCTGATCAACGATTTCGTCGCGAGGGTCCAGCCAGTCAGCAAAAAAAAGAAAGGACGAAGTGGGTCCACGAGTGGGGAACTCAAAAAACAAATCCCGAGTGGGGATACCCCACTTACACCAAAGTGATCAGTGATGATAAAAAAGGAGGTGGCCGGGGGTCACAATTGCCGGTTGGTGACGGTGACTGGTGTAACAACAGCAGCCACAGACGCAACGGCACAAGTTGCAGCATTATTTGTCGAGGAAGTGTGTTGGGGACCACCGCCATAGCCATTGACGGCGGCCATAGGCAGCAGCAAAATCATGAGTAGCACCAAGGCGACTTGAGGTCACACATTGTATTAGCCGCATGATTGCAGCATAGCAATCACATAGCAGTTGCACAACACTACACCACTAGCATGGTGGTGGCCGTCCTCGTGACGGCGTCATAGCACTTCTAAGAAACTCTGCTTTGATTGCCTACCTCCCCCTATGGCCTAGTACAAGCGGGAGTAAGTGATGTGTGTACTCACCCATGCCAAGATCTGGAGATGAGCAGACAGACGTGGCAAGGAGCGCAGTCGGCGCCGTGGTTGGCACTGGCACTGCATGCGTGGCGGGCGTCACGTCCACAGTGGCAGTTGCAACCGTGGCACATGCCTCATCCATCTAACGGCTTTGCCTGATACTATTATGGCGATCGGCACCATGGCTCATGCCAGTGTCGCCAACGCCCTACCAGGTGGTGACCGCCCGAGTGGTCCTGTCCTTCTTCTGCACCAACTGAATCAGAGACATTGTCAGCCGATACTGTGGCACCCCTCAATGGAGCTATGGCAATGTTGTATGCCAAGATTTAGGGCCTGAAGCACATGGTGCAATAGCTCATACACCATGTGGTCTCTGAGCGGGCCGTTGCCACCATACCGCTACAAATACCTCCAACTTCCTCCTTCCCATCCTCACGTCTATCAGTGTCGTCACCTAACAGTACCACACCTCTCGACCTTAGCTCCACATCTAACGCCATGCACTCTATCTTGGTATCAGTGGAGAAGAATCTCTTATCCCTCATCGCAGAATGGGTGGAGGACCGCTTCATAGCTTCTAAAGGTGTGTCGGTCGAGGGGGGGATGGAGAGTCCGCTGACGACCACCGGAGAGTGTAGGGGGGATGCAATAGAGGGTACTGTACGACGGGGCTCTCTTGGTGAGGAAACTTCAATCAAGGAGTGGTCCAACGTGGATTTGGAGGCACACGAGTAGTCCGACACAGAGTTGGGGGTTGATGTAGCAATGTAGATGGAGATAGAGACTACAGTTAACATTGTAGTGATAGCGATCGATGTGGCATGTATGGCAGTATCGGCAGACGAGGCTGTGCCAGCAATGGCGGTGACAGCTGACGCCCTTGGAGAAGATGTCCGGGCAGTGGGCGTGTCGACATCCACCAACGTTGTGACAGTAGCAGTAGTACTCGTTGCTACAACAAATGGGACGATGTCAATGGATTCCCTTCTTGGTGTAGACACCATGATGGTCGTTGCCCTTGTAGCATTTGGTACAGCCTCCACAAGGGTAGACGCTCCCTCAACTGCAGCATCACTTATTACAGGTACACATACAAGGGGGACACCTAGAGAGGCAGGAGACGTTGAGATTGCCAGCACGTCCGCTATGGCCGGCACCACTTCCATAGCAGTTAGTGCAGGTGTAGTCATCGCAGAATATGCAACTCGAGCAGTAGCTGATGCACCAGTAACCGAGCTGGCCTTTGTACTTGAGCGTTTTCACTCTGCGCTTCACGACCAGGAGGATGCAGTGACACGTGTGAATAGGCACGTACAAGACCTCACGCTTCAGGTGCATGCAGTAAGCACACATTGGAGCACCAATGCCGCGAGTCATCTTGAAGCAACAGTAGACATCGAGGATGTGTACACGTGCCTTGAGAATACCGAGTGGACGTTGCACGGTGTAGTGTAGAGGCGTTCGTACTTGCGCCAACAGTTGGAGGAGGTGATATCAGTGGATGCCTCAACAGTGGCGGCCCGTGCAAGAGCAGCAGTTACCATGGTCAACACTGCAGAAAACTGAGAGGTCATTGTTTCCGCAGCATGTGATGAGCCTATAGCAGTCAACCGTAGAGGTGTACCTACCATGGAGGATGCAGAGCAAGCTGTGGACCTCTGGCTCATGGCTACACTGACCAGCATTGCTGACACCATGGCAGTTCCAGCTGACCACACAAATCCACATGTCTAAGCTACAGTTCTTGTACCCGAGCGCCTGCGCTCCGCTGTCAACGAGAAGGAGGTAGTCGTGGCTCAAGCGTAGGCAAACGTGCAGGGTCTCATGGCAGATTTCCGGGAGGCCAGTAGTCGGTATTACACTTCAGATGTTCCAAAACCACGTGTTGCCGTGGAGTGCGTGGAGGATGTGCACATGTGTCTTGAGGGAGTTGAGGTCCTTACAGGATGCACGTTGAGGACGGGCAGACGTTTAGCAGCAAGTGGACAATTGGTTGTGCACTAAAGGTTGGGAGGAGCTCCACGACATTGTATAGGCTCCCGATGACGGTAACGATGCGGCAGAGGCAGATTCACCGACGGATGCAAATGTCAGGCTAGCAATCGATGGCCAAGTGAGGAGTGATTCGGCAACAGCCGGTGCCTCCATAGTAGCACCTCCAATACAGAAACTATAGATGCCAACGCATCTCCTAGTGTCGACGCCCTGCTAGCAGCTGGCAACCAGGCGACAAATGATCCAACGACTGACCTACGCAACAAGGGGATGAGAGTGTATGAGGCAGTGGCTCGTGCCAACTCGTACGCAATTGAGGTCCACTGCCAGGTTCTTTCCGTGACTGACCGCCTGCATGCTGCACATGCAGTCAGCCAACCGGCAGCCACATCACAGCTCGATGAGTTGAACACGCATATTGCCGTTGCAAAGTCCGTGTGATTATGTAAAGCTCAGCAACTGGAAGGCATACGACATGTGATACAGTTGGAGGAGGCCCTCAACACTACACCAGTCACAGTAGTAGGTGATGTCAGTAGTGACAACTACAAAAGCAACGAAGCCAACACTACCGACAATACTGAGGGGTGAGGCTACATGCACGTATGTCACATCAGCATCGTTCTCACCCTTGCTGTTGTTGTACAGGTGTATGTGACCATGGGGGAGACGTGCTCCCTCCTTGTAGGGTATGTTGTGCACAACTATTAGCTTTGCTTGTGCTGTCGTGCTTTGCCACACAAGGAGAGTGTTGGCGTATGTGCTTTGACTTAGCCCCTCCCTGTGCACAGCACATAGAGACACCACTGCTCTATGGTTGACAAGGGTCGAGGTGGTGATGGTGGAGACCCGCATACCTGGTGGGTTTTGCCAGTGTAACAAGGAGATCTAACACCTTGTGACCACCATGTACTTGTCATGCAAGTGTGTCTGTGTGTGTGTGTGTGTGTGTGTGTGTGTGTGTGTGTGTGTGTGTGTGTGTGTGTGTGTGTGTGTGTGTAT
>SZWC01021843.1:8809-21495 GCA_023375785.1 Penium margaritaceum | reverse complement strand
ACACACACACACACACACACACACACACACACACACACACACACACACACACACACACACACACACGCGCGCGCGCGCCTCCCCGCACTCCTAACCTGGCCTAACGTTTCTACTCTGACTTGTCGCGAGACGGGACACGGGTCCCGCTCGACGGTTTGGGTCGACAGAGGGGCAGCAATCTCTCAGTCTCGCTGGTCACCGCTGGGCTCGACTTCCCATGCGAGGGTTGGGTCCGGAATCGGCAGCTGGCCGTCCGCTCGGGCGCAAGCAACGTTGGGTTTGAATGTCTCAGCGATCTCAGCTTCAGCAGCCGGTCAGCAGTTGGTTATCTTCTCTTTATCCTCCTCGCACCGCCCCTCAATACTCTCATCTTGTCCACTGGCCCCTTTCGTGGCTCGCAAATTAAAAGCACCTCTGGATGAGGCACCTCCAACGCCGCTCCTCTTTCCGTGGTTTGGGTGCGACTCCGCTACCATAAAGCCAGCTTCGAGCTGCCTTCTTTCCTTCCCCACAGGTCCTGTCGGGTCACAGCCTCCGCCGCAACTTTCCTTTCCGCGCCTCGTCGCCTTCTGGAATTGAACTGCTCCTTTCGTAATTTCTTTTCCTCGGTCGATGGTCGTCGGATCATCCGTCGACCCCTCTCCCAGATCCTGACCCCGGGCCCACTTTCCATCCCTTCCTCCGGTGGATGAATGAAACGCCGTTAACACTGTTATACCCTACACCCGCAAAACAAGCTGGACGTCCCCGTCCATCCACCCCTTTTCCTTGTTTTGTTTATCCTGCTCTCTCCTTTTTGGTGCGTCACTTGCCGCATGGCTAGCGCTCCCGTCCCCTTCCTGGCGCAGATTCCTCAACCCCTTTTTCCGGTAATGAATACTCCTCCTCCGCCCATCTCGGCCTCTCCATTTCATCCAATTCTCGATGGGATCCTTCCTGCCGTATTACTTCATTCCGAGCCTTGGGGCTCTGGCGTGGGGTCACCCGGCGTTCTCCTCCCCCTGTTCTTCCTTCTTGCTTCTCCTGCAATCACCGTGCTGCCTCCCTCTGTTCTGCTTGCACCCTCCTCCTCGCCTCATCACTCTCCTCACAGAGTATGCAGAGAGGTCCATCAAGCCCTGTCTGCGCGTTGCTGTAGCGACGGGCACATGGGAGATGCACCCGCGGATGGCAGCTAATACAGTGCCACGTGCGGATGCGCACCGGACCCCTGCACGTGGCGCACGGCTTGCTGCACGAATTTGTGCATCGAAGACATTGATACAGCGTGATGCGCCCCCCATGATGCAACCTCCTTTCTCCCACCTTCTTCACACATTCGTTGTGCGAGAAGCATCCACACTTCTCACACCATGGGGTCACTCCTCTCAGCTCCGTGAAGCAGCTGGGGCAATCCCCTTCCGCCGTACCTGTGCGTGGTCGTATCCAACAGCCACTGCAGTTGTTCCGTCCATCTTCGTTCATCTTGATGCAAGCAGCATGTGCTGCCCGCTTACAATAGTCACATCTCCCATGCGGGGCCTCCAGCAGCCTTGTGCATCCTTAGCACACAATGCCTACCGCAGCGTTGTGCTCTTGCCCCAGCATGACGCTTACCTCCGCAGGAATTCCCTGCTTGATCTTCTGGCACGGCACGTAGCTCCACCCTCCTTCTTTGTCCGCCATCCCACATTCCTCATGCATGTGGCGTTTACAACACCTGCATTGTTTGGCAGGCGTGTATACCCTCTTCTCACACCACGGGCAGCTACCGGTGCGAGGTGTTCTTTCTCCCACCGGTTCCTTGCTTGTGCCTGCGCCCCTCGCATCTCCTTCCACTGCCGCACTGCTGCCGATCCATCTTTCTCGTCCTGCCCCCGCTCCTGCCATGGCATCTTTGTTCCCACTGCCTTGTCTCACCCCTGCTCCAGCCACAGTCTTCCTTTCTAGCTCCGCCGATAACCCACTGCTGCTGCTCCATGGATTTCGCGCAGCCCCCGCGCCCGTCTCTGCTGCCTTCCCTTGCAATCCCATGGGTGTCCTTCGCATTTCTCCCGATGCTGATCCCCTTACCTCTGAGGGGTGTTGGGGGCTCCTCCCTACTCCTCTCTCTCTCTCTGTTCTTCTGAGGTGGTGCGATGGTCCCATCGTCGTGCCGGCACATTATCGACCGGAGCACCGAGTCGCCCTCTCATTTCTGAGTGCCCAGGCGCCATCGCCCCTCGCCTAGCCTCAGTTCCCCGTCCTTGTTGCATCCTTCCTGGTGCACTCGGCATGCCTGAGCGCCGAGTAGGTCGATTATTCGTCGATGGTTGAGGATGAGAACGCGTATCTGGTCCTCGTGGGGCTAGTAGCCTGGGTGCTGCCGGCAGCGGCTCATCCTTCAAGAGGCACCACTGAGGTGTCGCGGCCAATGCCTCATTCACCATCTTCATTACCTTCCTTCTTACCTCAGGGACATCCTTGTTCCTTAGCGCCCTCATGGCCAACACTGCTTTCCGAGCCGCTACTCCCTCTGGCCCTGGCAATGCCACTGCATTGCGATAGAGTTGTTCTACAGGGTGGGCATCCGCGTATGAGCGCGGCGCTTCCCTTTCCCTTGTGCCTTGTTGTTCCTCTTCCTCCCATCGCTTCTTATCCCGTGCCCGAGCCTCGAGGAGTCGCAGCCTTGCCACACATCTGTCGTAGTGATGTCCTACCCCTGGCAGCATCTGCCCGCAAGGCCGATGGAGCGGCTGATGGCATCCTTCACACCACTCGGTGGCGTTGTGGTTCCCACAGTTGGTACAGTACAGGCGCCACTCCACGTTTGCCGCTTGCCGTCCTCCCTTTCCCTGCTCCTCTCTTTCCTTCCGCATCCTCCCTTTCAGCTCCGGTGCGCAAGCTGGGCACACATGCACTGCCTTCCGCTGCAGCAGCTCTTCTTCCCCACATATGTAGTGGAGGGCTACCCTGCAGTTGTAGCAGTATTTCTTCTGCGTCCTCACCACTCGCTTGCACTTTCCGCATTCCTTCGTCTCCTCTACCCCAGGGGCACTTGGTTCTGGTCCTGCAGCCTGTCCACCCTCCTTGCCCATCTCCTGCTCTTGTTCAATCAACCTCCGGATGCAACTCTTGTAGTGTCATCCCAACCCCGGGATCTCGGTCCCACACTTGCGGTGGAGGGGTGCTTTGCATTCATAGCACCAGGTTGCTTCCGTGGGGTCGTGCGGCTCTCGACAGGCTTCGCACCTCTCAATCCAGCGCTTGGGCGCAGGCCTGTTTGTTCTCCTGTCCTCTTTGTCTGCCTTTGCCAGCATGATGGGTGCACACTTCTTGCAACCTATCACCTTTCGCCGCGTCCGCACCTTTGGATCCTGGCAGGCTGCATGCACAGGGTGTCTGCACACGAACCAGCGGAACAAAGTGGTTGCGTTCATTGGTTCTTCACAGTTGCCACAGGGTTCCTTCTCATCCTCTGGCACACTGGATTTCCCAGCCGTAGCCCTGTGCCCCGAGCGGATCTTTTCCTCCTGTTCCTCCTTCCGCAGTTCCTCCTCACTGTCCACCCCCATGCTCTCCTTCAGATTTGCGACACAGGCTTCAAACATCTTGATATCATGTAGGATGTCCAGGTCTAAGTCACAGCATGCCAGATGTAGGCTGGCCTTGCATCCCTCGCACACCACCTCTCCCTTCGCGGCAACTGGGTTCTTACATGTTGCACACAGTTGCCGATCCACCTCTTCCTCTCCTTCTTCTCCATCCTGATCGTCCGTCTCAATGCTTAATTTGAGCTCCTCACCCCGTTGCTCCTCTCCCCCTTGCGTCAGCATCTGTTGTTCTGGCTCCCACTGCGCTTCCAGCCGGGAACTGGTTGGCCATAGAGACCTATCGTCAAGGGGCAGTGGTTCCCATCTTGGAGGAGGGGCATCGATCAAGCTGAGATGCTCTTCTTGCATGGGTGGGGGTTCCCTTTCCTTCCCTCGTTCCTCCACTCCTTTTCTTTGCTTCATTTCCCCCGGCCCGGCCTCCCCGAGCCCTTTTCGTTTCTTCTTTCGTGGCTTCTCGCGCTGCTCCTCCGTTGCTATTACGGGTGTCTGCGCATCGGGCGCTGTGCCGGATGCAACTGCTGTGGAAGGCAGCGCCTCCCGTTCCCGCTGCTCTGCTGCTGCCGATGGTGCCTGCGCCTCGGGCGCTGCGTCGGACGCAGCTGCTGCAAGAGGCAGCATTTCCTTTCCCTACTGCTTTGCTGCTGCTGCTGATGGTGCCTGCGCCTCGGGAGCCGCGTCGGATGCAGCAGTTGCAGGAGGCAACACCTCCTTTCCCTGCTGCTCTGGTGCTACTGCTGATGGTGCCTACGCCTCGGGCACTGCGCCGGATGCAGCTGCTGCAAGAGGCAACACCTCCTTTCCCTGCTGCTCTGCTGCTGCTGCTGATGGTGCCTGCACCTCGGGCGCCGCGCCGGATGCAGCTGCTGCAGGAGGTAGCACCTCCTTTCCCTGTTGCTCTGCTACTGCTGCTGATGGTGCCTGTGCCTCGGGCGCCGCGCCGGATGCAGCTGCTACAGGAGGCAGCACCTCCTTTCCCTGCTGCTGTGCTGTTGCTGCTGATGGTGCCTACGCCTCGGGCGCCGCACCGGATGCAGCTGCTGCAGGAGGCAGCACCTCCTTTCCCTGCTGTCGAGGTCTCCCGGGGCGCATTCTTGGTGTTGTCCCAGCGAGCAGCAATAACCCCAAGCTGTGTCCAGCATCTCCCGCCGTCAGCGTGGGTTGATTATCCGTCATATGTGGTGCCATTCCAGGACTCTGGTGTGCCTGCTTTGCTCCCGACACTGGTCGCCCTAAGGCCTCGGGCATCACACTTATTGCAATCTCGCGGGGAGGCAGCTTTTCCTGGACCTCTGGTGCTGTCCCTGGCGGTGTCTCCTCAGTTGTTGTGGTCCGCCGGGTAGGGAGCTTGTCTTTTCCGGTCCGTCGTCGCTTTCTGGTGGCGTCTTCCAATCCCGCCGTAGCCCGTCCTGCCTCTTTCTTCGCTGTCTTTTCTCGCTGTTCCTGTTGTTGTGATGTTGCGTTTGCTCTTGCTTCCTGCTCGCGCATTCCTTTGCCTTGCTGTGCCGGGGAAGGCACCCCAATACCCGTTGAAACAAGCCGGGCCCCCCCGGCCAATGTCTCTGGTGTGTCGGCTGCTGGAGCTGTAGTTATGGTGGTTGGTGGGGGAGGGCGGTCCGGGCAATGAGGAGATTGGGGAATGCCCGCAATCGTAGCCGCCACTTCTTCCACATCGTCATCTGTGGCAACGCGGGGCGGGTGTCGTCCAGCAGCGAGGGTCTGCCAACGGGCCGAGAGCTTCTCAAGACGCTCACGTCGCACCATGATGTTGGATGTGTGGCGGCCCTCGAGCAACACATAAACCCTGTCCACCACCCAGACTTGGTAGCACTGGTCCAGGAGTGTCGCTTCGTTCTGTCACCGCTTACCCACTTCCTCCCGTTCTGGTCGCACACCGTCCCCAACTTGGAGGTCATCGAGCATGAGAACAGCCTTAGCACGGTCCACCTCGCGCTGTGCGGCAACAGATCCCCGTGTTTGAGCCTCTTGGAGGCACTTCTGAAGCCAGGCACCCCGTTGTTTCATAAACTCCACTTCGTCAGCAACGGTCGCACCCTCATCCCGTGGCGGCGCCGGCGCGTCCGGCATGAGCGGCAGGGTGGCCATGGTCCAATGCTGCTGGCCTTGACGCAGCATGTAGGGTGAGAAGCTGGTAGAAGAATGTGGCGTGATGCTGTATTCGTAAACGATGTCTTCCAGCCTCTCATCCTAGGGCGCATTATCATCCGACAACTTCCGGATTGTCTGCGTGATTGCCCCATGCATGCACTTGACCTGGCCTTGCGCCTGTGGCCGATATGGCGCCCCATTCACAATCTCAATATTGAAGTACGCCGCCACCTCGACAAACTTCCCACCAAAGTGTGAACCATTATCGCACTGGATGATTCTGCAACCACCTCCGCGGTAGATGACCTCCTCCTTCAGGAATGCCGCAGCGTGTGCTGCGTCAGCCTTAGGAACCGGCCGGGCCATGGCCCACTTGGTCATGTGGTCAATTCCGAGGATCCAGTGCACATTGCCGCGCTGGGTGGTGCGGAGGGGGCCATGAAAGTCAATGGTAACCCTCTCCATTGGCGCACCGAGGCGGGCACACACGAAACGGGGCTGGTAGATCCGTTGGCAAGGGTGATGGCAGAGGCAAGTCCTGCATGTGCCAATGGCCTCCCCAATTTTATTTTTTAGTCCCACCCAGTAGACATGTGGGAGGAGATTCTCATAGACGGTGGCAGAACGCGCGTGCATCCGGTCTTGTTCCAGCATGATGAGTTTGTCCCTCAGCACCACCGGAGTGTACCAGTGTTGTGGGTACGCTCCGTCCTCACGCCTCCAGAGCCGCCCCTGCAGCCACACATATTTGTCGAGTGTGGCCTTGGCATCGGATCGGACATGGGCATCTGGGTAAATCTCCATCATAGTGCGTCCACCAGATAGGACCTGGGCCCGTGCCCAATCAAACCACTCGTATGTTTTGGTTGGTGGTTCCTGCCGCCAGTGCTCCAGGCCGCCTTCTGGCGCCAGAGATAGGAGGCGGAGTTGCATTTCCTTGAAGGTCTCCAGTAGTGGAGGCGCGTGTCCACCCGCAGACTCGGCCTGGTGCTGCTCGTCACCTGCCGCTGCCAGGAGAGTGTCCGTCTGGGTGCGCTTGGAGGAGCTGCGTGTGGTGGCTAGGGCTGCTGTGCTTGTAGAGGCCGTTGCGACGGGACGCCGGATGCGGGTGGAATGTCGCCGCTCCGAGTGTTGAGGCCGGGCAGAGGCCGCATCAACCAATGGCCCGTGGGCCCCATCAGGGGTGACTTCTGCTTGCGCAGGTTTAGGGATGGTAAGTGAATCATCCACCGGTGCAGGCGTCACCCTTGGCACGACGGGCGACCCCGGGAGGGGAGAGGAAGCCAGTGCATCCCCCGTTTTGCCTCGGGACGGTGGATGATCCACCGGAAGTGCTCCCGCCAGGGGTGCCGATGTTGCTGGAGCAGGAGGTGAAGAGGGAGGGGAGTGTGGGCGGGGAAGAGGACCGAAGACCGGATGCTCGATTAGGGTTTCGCTCCGGAGGGGAGGAGAGGAAGGTGGGAGGGAAGAGAGAGATGCCGGTGGATGATCCACCGGAGGCGTCATCCTTGGCACGGCGGGTGACCCCGGGAGGGGAGAGGAAGCTAGTGCATCTCCCGTTTTGCCTCGGGACGGTGGATGATCCGCCAGAAGTGCTCCCGCCGAGGGTGCCGATGTCGCTGGAGCAGGAGGTGAAGATGGAGGGGAGTGTGGGCGGGGAAGAAGACCGAAGACCGGAAGCGCGATTAGGGTTTCGCTTCGGGGAGGAGAAGAGGAAGGTGGGAGGGAAGAGAGGGATGCCGGTGGATGATCCACCGGAGGCGACGCAGTCGTAGGGCACGTGGCCGCTGGAACCATGGGTGTTGTAGGCTGAGGGTACGCAGGAACTGCGACATTCTCCTCCTGGCGCTGCGTCGAGGGAGGAAGAGCGAGCACCAAGGGTGGGGCGGCCGCTGACAACGGACGGTCAGCTGAGGAAGGACCCATACGGTCGCGAGGCGATGCTTCTCCGTTGGTTCCGGGGTCAGCCGCTGGAGGGGGCGAACCAATCCGCTGATGATGAAGCCAGCGCATGAGCACCCTAAGTGCCATCCCGTCACGAGGGTCAGCCATTCGCACCAGAAAGATGGCTGTGAGACCTGCGTGATCCTGCCTATCTGCTTCCACATATCGGTACGATGCTCGCAGCATGATTCCGTGGCAAAGGAAAGGCTATAGATTTGCAGTGAGGGAACGTTGCCGGCGATGGTGCACCGCCCAGTCGAGAAAGCAGCGGAGGGCCTGTGCGCCCCGGTGAAGGGAAACGTCAAGGGGGTAGAGGAAGCGAAGGAAGTCGTGGTGATGCAAGTAGAAACTTCGCGCTAACAAAGGAAGGAGGTTGGGCCGGATTCGTTCTGGGTGGTTGGGTGTCATGGTCCAGTGCAGGAAACAACGGAAGGCCGCTAGCCTGGCAGCAGTGAAAAAATCGAGCGGATACAAGTGTTCCAGTTCTTCCAAGTACTTCTCCCACTCATCTCGCAGCCTCTATACTACACTGTCAAGGAACGTCCAGGCCACGTCGCGAATCAACTGTTGTAGGCGCTGCTCGCGTTCCTCGATAAGTTGTTTTGCACGATCAACCAACGTCCATAGGGTGCAGTACTGCTACGCGACATCTTCACGGAGAGCCAGGACGCTCTCCCTCTGTTGCAACATATCCTGCAGCCGAGCACAGTCGGCTGCCCACTCCGCCTCACATTCAGTACACAGCTGTTGTAGGTCTGACAGCTGCGCGTCGAGCTGTTGTAATCCTGGGATCAAACGAGCTGTCTCTGCACGTGTTGCCCGGAGAGTTCGGCCCAATTCCGCCCGCTGGTCTATAAGCTGCTGTCCTTCCACTGCGGATGGTTCGTCACCTCTGTCTGCGGCTTCATTCCATGCTTCTTGCAGGCGCCTCAATTCTTGGAGTCTCGTTTGGATGGCGGCTGCTTGGGCCTCGTGGTCTTGGAGTTGCTGCTGTCGGCTTGAGCGGGTGGATCCGCAGGCAGCAAGAGAGTTCCGTACGTTGGCTAGGTTGTGGGCAGAAGTGCTCACATGGTCCTCATAGATCGTTACCAACACTCGGTGCTGCTCCCAAAGTCCTTCCACCCTACCTGCCCAAGCTCGGTTCCGGGTTATGCTGGAGGCCAACGTCTGCCACAACATCTCGCTGCTGTGGGGGTCAGGCATGTCCGGCGAGGGTGGTGGCGATGGGCATGGACCATCCATGCGCAAGGTGTGAAGCATGTCATCCGCCTCGACCATGGTAAGGAACGCTGCTAGTGCGCTGGCCTCGAACCCAGAGGTGGCAGCAGCGGCCGCCACGCGGTCGGCCAGTTGGTACTCATACTGTGCCCAGTCAGTCTGAGGCATGTCTGGCGTGGGGCCAGTGGTGTCGTTCTGCTGTTGTTCTCCAGCGGTTGTCGCAAGATGAGCGTCGCTATTGAGAAGGCTTAGAGCTGTGGTTGTCCTTGTTGTTGTCTGTCGGATGCGTAACTGATGTGAACTGTGGGAACGGGAACTTGAGGGCTGCCGTCGGGAACCAAGGGATATCATTCTAGCAGCCCGAGGTGATCGGGCGGGTTGAGCGTGCAGCCTTGGACGGCGGAGGGCAAGAGGCATGTCGGGTTCCAGGTCATGTCAACGCGTGGAATGTCCACCGCTGATTTCCCCCGGTCGCGTGGAGACGCGTCCTCGTGAGGGGACGATGTCCTCCGAAGTTCCCGCCGATGAATGCATGCGTCGAGTGATGCGGTCATGCGGCTCTGTCGGATACGGTGCATGATTCTCCGGAGAGTCGCTGCTGTCTGTGGACGATGCCGGTGCTTCAGCGACGACTTTCACAAAGCGTGCTGCGGTGGATCGATCGCCCGCATGCACGAGGTGGCCGGTTGGAGGCGCCTGCCCTGTCAGTAATCGAGCGTGCCGCTGATGTGGTACTTCCGTCGCTTCAAATGTAAGTGGAACGTACGATGGTGCCCCGTCATCGTCGTGTAACGTCATGCATTTTTCCCCAAGTAAAATTATCACGTCGCATGGTGTCAACCCATCGTTCGCGAGGAGGACATCGTATGTGGATGTTTCGCAGACCTGCACCGGCAGGCTCCGGTGAATATCTCCGACCTGAAGGGGAAATAAGTCAATCTGTCCCTCGGACCGGGTGATTTCTCCTCCCGCGGTTCCGAAGCGGAGGTCAACGGGTCGAATGAGGTTTGACCAATTGAGCCGCTGGATGACGCGCATGGCGATCATGGTATGCGTCGCCCCAGTGTCTACGATGGCAATGAATTTGAGACCAGCGATCCAGACGGAGCATGAGATGACCGTACAGGTGAATTCTGGCAACGGTTGGCGAGATAGGGTCATGGGTCGCCAGGTGAGACCTCGTGCATCAAGAATTTCATGAACGATCCGTCGAGTTCCATTTACATGATCTCTCATCATGCGGTGGCCTGGTGATTCTAGCCCACAGCTTACTCTCCATCCGGACGGGGCCAGCGCAGCATTAATATCCCCAAAGAAGGTCTCAAGTTGTGTAATTTGCCCTGGCAGATGAGTGAGGACGTCCATCCAGGGTAACGCAAGGTGCGTCCGGTCAAAGAACTGCCGGATGGCATCTGCCACTGACTGGCGCGTTTGTCTTTGTGGTGTTGGAGTCGCATCTGGTCGGGTGCGTGCCGTGAGTATAGGGGCAGGGTCGCGCCGCGCATGGCGAAGCCAATCCCCGTATTCCTTGTGCGTCCATCCTGGCGCATCCTTGAAGAGGTCGGTTCGTCTTGGTACGTTGATGTGGCCGATGTTCGCGTCGTACTGAGGGAAGCCCTCGAGAGGGTACGCCCAGCGGTATTCTTCGGCGGTGAGATCTCGTGCCTGACCTTGGATCAAGACTTTTTCTTCAGAAGGGGGCTCGTCAGGAGGTGGTCCCTCTCCGTATGACGGCATCTCGTGGGTGCTGCGGTCTTTCCATCCTTCACGCGGTAATCGGCTAAGAGCGTCTGCATTCCAGTTCGCAAATACCGGCTGATATTTAATCGTGAGATTGTATCCTTGGAGAAGTAAGGCCCATTTGCCGAGAATGCCCTCGTGGTTTTGCGTTGTAAGCAGCCATTGGAGGGCCTGATGATCCGTGAGGATAGTAAAGGGTTTCCCATTCTTCACATAGTCTCTGTAGAACTGGATGGCCCATAAGACCGCCAGGCATTCTCCCTTCACAGGAGGATACTTAGCTTCTGCGTCGTTGAGAGCGCGGCTGCCATAACAGACCACCCTCATCATGCCGTCGTCTCCGCGCTGAGACAAGATAGCTCCAATGTCCTCCTGGGAGAAGTCCGTCGTGATGACGAATGGCAAGTTGAAGTTCGGGAACTCGAGCATCGGAGCCGTGATAAGGCGATGCTTGATCTCAACCCATGCGAGCTGACAGGCCTCCGTCCACTTAAAGGGTTCATCTTGGTGAGTAAGGCGTTGCAAAGGATGAACAATTTTTGCATGGTCACGGACGAACTTGCGGTAGAAGCTGACAAAGCCCAAAAAGATTTTGACCTGGGATGATGTGATTGGGCGCTTCCATTCACGGACGGCTGCAATCTTGGCACGGTCTATAGATATCCCTTGTGCACTGATGATAAATCCCAGGAACTCCATGCTGTCCGCTCCGATGACACATTTGGCGGCCTTCAAGCAAAGATTTGCCGAGCGTAGAGCTGAAAATACGGCATCCAGCGAAGCCATCAGCTCTTGGAAGCTAAATGCAACGACCATGACGTCATCCACGTAACAGCAGGCGTTGGGAACATCACATAGCACTTGATCCATCATGCGTTGAAACGTAGCACTGGCATTGCGCAACCCGAAGGGCATACGGGTGAAGGCATAGAGCCCATCCGGGGTGGTGAAGGCTGTCTTCAGCATTGAGTTCCGGTCCATAGGAATAGTGTGGAAGGCAGATTTGACGTCAAGCTTGGCAAACCAAGTCTTTCCGCGTTGTCGCTCTTGGTTGTCAACAATGACTGGCATGGGGTAACCATCCTCAACGGTGACCTTGTTGAGGTCACGAAAGTCGACACAGAACCGTTTCGTGCCGTCCGGTTTCCCCACGATCACCAGGTTGGAACGCCATGGGCTTTCTACCTCAACGATCACGCCCTGCTCCTTGAGTTCACGCAGTCCTTCATTAAGGATGTCCTTCTGGTCCTGGAGTAGGCGACGAGCCTTCTGTTTATGTGGAGGTGCGTCTCCAATGTTGATGACATGCACTGTGTCAACTGCTCCGATCTCCATTGACTTTCCTGCAAACACTTCTTCGTGATACGTGAGGAGCTCCTTGACTTCTTGCCTTTGTTCCTGTGTCAGGCGCTCATGGAGCATGTGGTCCCACAGTTGGGAATGTGGGACCGTGGATGGTGGAGGTTCTTCATCTCCCACCAGACCAGCTCCGAGATCAGGATCGGGATCCCAATAGTCATAAACCTGGAGGTTGAAATTACGAGAACCACCTGGTGTAATGGTGAAGGCCTTTGATTGACGTGGAGGTGGATCGTCATCGAGGCACAGCCAACCGACATCACTCATTGGTTCCTCGTCCGAGTCTTCCGAGTCTATAGCAGCGTTGTTGTCACACATCAGCATCTTTCCTTTGCGCTCCGCCTCCTTGGTAAGATCATCTAGGGCCATTGGTTGTGAGGTCGTCGGCATAAGTGGTTGGTTTAACGCCTAGGGAGGCTTTGAATGATTTGGGGTGATTGGTGCCCGGCTGGGATCACTGGAGTGGCCGTCTATCGTGTTGGGGAACAGCCACCTGGGGGATTCCACCGACGGCTGAGGTATACTGCCCATGGGGATCTGCGGTCGATCATCCGTCGGAGCAGCTTGTGCTTGCGTGGGGCATGACTGCTTGTGTGTTGTCGTGGGATTCATCATCTCTCCTTCTTCGGCTTGTGGTGAGACAACGGGAGAGGCATCGTGCTTTGGGAATGCCAGGCTATAATTCCTGGCTGCGTGATCCTCAGCACGGGATTCCTCCAATGAGAAGGGGTGACCAAACTGCGTAGG
>SZWC01021841.1:21716-33344 GCA_023375785.1 Penium margaritaceum | reverse complement strand
TCCCGACATCTGCTATGCTGTGGGACAAGTGAGCAGATTCGTGGCCAACCCTGGGCCACAACATTGGCAGGCAGTCAAGCGCATCTTGCGCTACCTACAGAAGACACGTCACATGGGCCTCATCCTTGGAGGCCAAGAAGGAACGGAACCCCTTCGCCTGAAGTGCTACACCGATGCTGACTGGGGAGGAAACCTCGACGACAGGAAATCCTCCTCTGGATACGTGTGCATCTTGAATGGCGCTGCCATCTCATGGGCCATCAGGAAGCAGGATTGTGTTTCTGTGTCCACGGCTGAGGCAGAGTATGTTGCTCTGTCTGAGTTGTGCAAAGAGACTCAGTGGCTGCGCAGCCTCCTTGGCGAAATGACAATACCACAGAAGGATGCCACGGTCGTACATGTGGACAACATGAGTGCCATCTCAATGGCTGAAGACGAGATCATCTCCCGGCGAACGAAGCACATCGACATACGTTACCACTACTCACGTGACCTGGTCATGATGAACGTGGTAGACTTGCAGCACTGCGGAACAAAGAGCATGCTTGCTGACTGCATGACCAAGCCGCTGGAGAGCGACTTGCACTATGCAGGCATTCGTGGATTCGGCATGAGGAGTGCGGCAGAGGAAGGGTGAGCCCCAAGGCATTGATGGAGCCGANACTTGGCGGTCTAAGGACGCACCAAGTAGGATTGTAGGTTGAGGTTGGCTCCAGTGGAGCCACTACAAGCAGAAGCTTTAGCAAAGCTCTGCAAGTATAAAAGCCTGTACCTTGCATGCATCCATTTACAGTTCTTGCCTTTGAGACTCCTAACAGAGTGTCCAACCAAAGGTAGACACTAAAGACCAACATGCGGACTTCGTGAGGTTGCAAACCAAACAAACCTAAAGTCTGGATCCCTCGTTTGAGGGTGATATGTTATCTTGGTTGCAATACCAAGAGCGGTTGGCGGCCTCCCATGTCGAGACCCGTTTTCTAGACCGTTGCTATCCGGCGCATTGACAGCACGGGCACTTGGATGTGACTGAAGTGGAACGGAGCCTCAGCACCGAGGCGCGGGCCGAAAGGCCGCAGCGCAGCGGTGCAGGCACAATGAAGGAACGATACTGAGTGAAGTGAGATGGTGGTGCGAGCAAGCCAGCGGGGCAAGCCTCAGCACTGACACAAGTGAGCGGAAGCGAACGAGTGAGCAATGGTGCTGATGTGTCTTAGTTAGGATGGCGGGCAGCGGCGAGGAAGACAGGAGGCGAGTGCCACAGCTTAGCAGCGGGCAACGGCAAGTAGACAACTGAGGAAGAAGCGCCACAGCCTGTAGGCGGGCGGAGGAATGAAAGTGATGGAATACTTAGATAATAGGAATCAGGCAACCTAGTACACGGATCTAGTGAACATAAATAGAGGGTCTAGTCTAGGTGGGGAGCTTCGTCGTCCTATGGTGGACGATACGTGTGTAGTTGCCGTAGGCGTCCTGTGGCGGTAGCCGCTGCTGGTGCTCCTGTCCCAGGTGGGGGGAGACGGTGCTGTAAAGTGGAGTGGTTCGGTGCCCGTAGGTCGAGGCGCCCAAGGGAGTCGCAGCACAGTGTTGAGGAGCGAAGGATGCTCGGGACGTGGGGTTCGCTGCGCTGGAGGGCCGGAGAGAGAGGGTCGTGCGCTGATGTTGTCGTTACGCGTGTACCGCACCGCGGCACTGGTCCGGTCTTGTCGGCTGGCAGGGCTGACCGGTNATGGTGGACGATACGTGTGTAGTTGCTGTAGGCGTCCTGTGGCGGTAGCCGCTGCTCGTGCTCCTGTCCCAGGTGGGGGGAGACGGTGCTGTAAAGTGGAGTGGTTCGGTGCCCGTAGGTCGAGGCGCCCAAGGGAGTCGCAGCACAGTGTTGAGGAGCGAAGGATGCTCGGGACGTGGGGTTCGCTGCGCTGGAGGGCCGGAGAGAGAGGGTCGTGCGCTGATGTTGTCGTTACGCGTGTACCGCACCGCGGCACTGGTCCGGTCTTGTCGGCTGGCAGGGCTGACCGGTCACTATTGTGGCTTTGGCCGTTGGTCGGTGGCTTGGTCGAGTTGTGGTAGTCCTCGGAGCTGAGCACGAGCGAGAGATTTTATTGGAATTTCTTGAGGTACCCCAGATCAGTCTCCGCAGTGGTCATCATAGTATTTTCTTGATATACCCGACCGTCATCGAGGTCTTGTGAAATTTAAGTGTTTTTCCGACAGCCCCTCGTAATGTCACAAGACACATAATGTGAAGGATCTTGAAAGGAAGAGGGATGTTCTTCGAGGTTGGGGGGTGATGCTTGAGGAGCGAGAGCTGGCGAGATGTCCAGGTCCTCTTCTTGATGTTTGTTGCTTCTGCCGTAGAAGCTATCCATGAATGCCTTGATTTTGTCTGCAGAAAAGAGGGGTCCAGGTCCGAAGAGTGGGATAGGCCTGGACGGGAGGAGGAGTGATGACAGTTGTGGCAGAACCGGCGTTGTCTTCATTGTTGTTGGTGGTTGTAGGGGTTGGAATGTTGCGACTTCAGAGGTGAGGATTTCGATGGTACGGGAGCACGCTGGTGGGTGCCCCTCAGATTGAAGGCTTGGAAGAGTTGTAGAGTGAGGGAGTCGTGCCTTAGAAAGAAGCCAGCAGCGGTACCTTCGAGTCCAGCTTTTTGTTGGGGGAGTGAGGGAATGGTTGCTGCGGATGGTTTTTTGGAGAGAGGGATAGGATGTAGGAGAGGAGAGAGTCAGTGGAGGTGTGGAGAGGGATACTCCTGCAGGATCGGAATGTCTTGGACTGTGTTGACTATTGCTGCTGCTGGGCGGAT
This sequence comes from Penium margaritaceum, assembly GCA_023375785.1. NCBI lineage: Eukaryota > Viridiplantae > Streptophyta > Zygnematophyceae > Desmidiales > Peniaceae > Penium > Penium margaritaceum. The sequence continues at coordinate 30,541 of SZWC01021841.1, read as the reverse complement.
CCACTGAGAAGATGTTCCCAGCCAGCGGAAGTTTGAAGCGTGAACGGTTATGTTCGTTGGTAGGGATTGTTGCTTCTGCTGAGGAGCTTTCTTCAATGGTCAGAAGAGTACACGGGCTGCTGTGACTTGTTTGAGGTGCAATGTTTTTAACGGAAGATGAACTCGTGGTTGCGTCAAGGCGGCTGTATGTTGTCGTTGTTGTTGCATTGCTGCTGTCAGGTTGGGAATATTAGGCGACGTGATTGTCTGAGGTGTCAGTTGGGCTGGCTCGTCGCTCGCGGTAGATGTGAAGGGCTGCTCCACTGCACTAGAGACCAATGGCAATCATGATTGGCTGACGATTGGGAACAGATCTGAAGGGGTGATCACTGTGGAGTTGGCAGGTCTGTTACAGATTGTAGGTAGCGAGGGATGTGATGGCTTAAGACCGGCTGCTGCTGTTCCTGATGCTGTTGAAGGGATAACTGGTCTTTTGGCAGACAAGCGCTGCGGCAGGATTAGTGACAGAGGAGGTAGCTTGCTGCGGCAAGATGAGGGTTGGTCACAAGATTACGGAAACGTGCCCATACACATTCTCGTTAGCCTTGTGGTTCCCATTTGGAGATGCTGTGGTTTGAGTATAGTACCATCATGCGGCTGTGTCCATACACAGTAAGGCGGTGGTCCTGGTTCGTCTGCTGCAGGTCGATGAGGGGAGAAAACGATGGCTGCTGCTAGTTGCTGGCGGATGGGTGCTTCGAGGCGTTAACGGCAGTTGCGGTTCATACATGATGAAGAGGACTGCAGCTGCTATGGGGTTGTGCCCATACACAACTCCTTTGCCTTTGCAGGTGAGGGAGGAGGAAGGCTGCACGAGTTTAGTTGAGTCGGAAGAGCAAGTGATGGCGGGGCTCGGCCTGGCGGTTCAGGCGTCAGAGGTGCGGAAGGGAGCATCGGTAGACACGAGTTCTTTCCCTGTGCTCTGATACCATGTTAGGAAACTGCGATGACAACCGGAAGCTACAGACGTGAAGATCAGGTTGAGGCGGAAGCGTCGAAGAAGTTGCGGAAGCTGACAGTATACTGACGTCACAGAGATGAGGCAGCTGAGGATATGACGGCACAGTTGATGATGAACTGATGGATGCACTGATAGAAGCTTAGTAGTGGGCGCAGTGCCGAAGGCACAGGCACTTGGATGTGACTGAAGTGGAACGGAGCCTAAGCACCGGGGCGCGGGCAGAAAGGCCGCAGCGCAGCGGTGCGGGCACAATGAAGGAACGATACTGAGTGAAGTGAGATGGTGGTGCGAGCAAGCCAGCGGGGCAAGCCTCAGCACTGACACGAGTGAGCGGAAGCGAACGAGTGAGCAATGGTGCGGATGTGCCTCAGCCAGGATGGTGGGCAGTAGCGAGGAAGACAAGAGGCGAGTGCCACAGCTTAGCAGTGGGCAATGGCAAGCAGACAACTGAGGAAGAAGCGCCACAGCCCGTACGCGGGCGGAGGAATGAAAGTGATGGAATACTTAGATAGTAGGAATCAAGCAACCTAGTACATGGATCTAGTGAACATAAATAGAGGGTCTAGTCTAGGTGGGAAACTTCGTCATCCTATGGTGGACGATACGTGTGTAGTTGCTGTAGGCGTCCTGCGGCGGTAGCCGCTGCTGGTGCTCCTCTCCCAGGTGGGGGGAGACGCTGCTGTAAAGTGGAGTGGTTTGGTGCCCGTAGGTCGAGGCGCCCAAGTGAGTCGCAGCGGAATGTTGAGGAGTGAAGGATGCTCGGGACGTGGGGTTCGCTGCGCTGGAGGGCCGGAGAGAGAGGGTCGTACGCTGATGTTGTCGTTACGCGTGTACCGCACCGCGGCACTGGTCCGGTCTTGTCGGCTGGCAGGGCTGACCGGTTACTATCGTGGCTTTGGCCGTTGGTCGGTGGCTTGTTCGAGTTGTGGTAGTCCTCAGAGCTGAGCACGAGCGGGAGATTTTCTTGGAATTTCTTGAGGTACCCCAGATCAGTCTCCGCAGTGGTCATCATAGTATTTTCTTGACATACCCGACCGTCATCGAGGTCTTGTGACATCAAAGTGTTTTTCCGACAGCGCCGAGCCCAGTAGAACAACGGATCAAGATGATCTAATGGTTGTCCTTTTTCCAACATTCCCCCCTTGTCGATCCAGCGCTGATGAAGTTGGAGCCGACAAGTGGAAAAAGAAAAGAGGCCCCCCGCGAGAAGAGAGCCGGGAGGACGGGGGCAACAAAAAGAGGAACAGGGCGAGGCATGGGAATGCACGGCAAAACAAATCCCCCCCCCCGGGCCAACCAAGCCTCACTGAGAGAAAAAAAAGAAGAGAAGTCCAGAGCAGCAAGACGCAGGGTGTACAATGGGCCGGTGAGAACTTTTTAGCCTTGGCAACGCCCCGACGGCTGAGAGATAGACCGGTCCCAATAGCACACCCTGCCCGGACTTGGGAGAGTGGGCCCCCTCCCGCGCATCCGGCCCGCAGGGTGAGCTGAACAGAGGGCAGCCCACCCATGGGGGTCTGACAGAGGAGAGCGAACGAGCTGAATATAGACGGAGAGAAATTGCAGTTTGGAGCGGCGTGGGTCCAGCAGCAAAGCAGGACAGGAGGAGAAGGTGTTGGCGTTATGCGAGGACCGAGGCACGAGAGGAAGACAAAGCGCGAGGAGAGAGAGAGCAGTGGCACGCTGAAGCAAGTGGGGGCAGAGAAAACGGTCGGACGCAACCCGCGTCCGTACCAACGCCTCATATGGGGGACGCGAAAGCGGGAAGTGACGACGGTTCCACCAAGGACAGTCTCCGATCGTCCCAACGCCTCATCTGGGGGGGACGGGAAGAGAGAGCCAGGAATGAGCGACAGTGGGGAGGAACCGAGAAGAAAGAAGACAGCCCCGAGAGGAGTCTGGACGAGGAGAGAAGGCCCGTGCGGGCGTAGAGATGAGTGTGGTGGTCAGTAGAAAGGGCTTTGGTGAGGATGTCAGCAGTTTGGTCGACAGTGGGAAGGTAGTGCATGACGACTTTGCCTTCTACAACAGCGTCGCGAACGTAGTGGTACTGCCGACGGACATGCTTGGTGCGGTCATGAAGAACGAGATCCTCGGAAAGGGCGATAGCCCGTTTTTTGTCACAGTGGATGGGCGTAGGCTCGGGTTGATCAAATCCAAGCTTGCTCAGAAGCATATGGAGCCAAACCGCCTCTCTTGTGCATTCGCTCTCATCAATGTATTGAGCTTCCGTTGAGGAGAGAGCGACCACAGACTGCTTCTTGCTGCGCCAGCTGACGGGTCCACCATTGAGGAGAAAGACGTACCCAAAGGTAGAGCGGCTGGTGGTGTGATCACCAGAGAGATCAGCATCGCAGAAGCCCTGGAGAACATTGTTACCAGAGGCGTAGCGGATAGCCAGAGAAGCAGACCCACGGAGATAGCGAATGCTACGCTTGGCAGCCACGATGTGAGAAGCAGTGGGGCGCTGAAAGCCTTGGCTGAGGAGACCAACAGTAAAGGAGAGGTCAGGTCTGGTAGCCACATAAGCGTACATCAGGGAGCCCACCATGCGTGGAAAAGCGTCGGCATCTTCCAAGAAGGCCAAAGGTATGGCTACCGTGACTGCTTTGGTGAGACCATGATTCTTGGAGAGTGGGGTGGCTTGAAGAGAGGATGCACCAAGCCCGAACTTGTCAGCCACGCGTTGAGCATAGGTGGCCTGGATTAGTGTTACGTGACCGTGCAGGACGTCATGAGTGATCTGAATCCCAAGATAGTATGTGAGAGGTCCCATGTCCGTCATCTCCAATCGGCGGGAGAGCTGCTGTTTGAGAGTATCCACAGTAGAGAGGGACGGTCCAAACAAGATAAGGTCGTCCACGTAGAGGATAACACAGACAAGGTTAGACCCTCCGCGGAAGTACACGGAGTGGTCAGAGACTGTTGGAGACCTTGGACCAGGAAAAATTCGTGGATCTTCAGGTTCCATTGTCGTGGAGCTTGCTTTAGCCCATACAGAGATTTGTTGAGCTTGCAGACATGATCGGGATGCTCTGGAGAGACGAAGCCTTCTGGTTGAGTCATGTAGATAACTTCTTTGAGATCACTGTTGAGGAAGGTACTTTTGACATCCATTTGATGGAGATGCCATTTGTTACTAACAGCCAGAGAGAGGATTACCCTGATGGATGAGTACTTGGCCACTGGTGCAAAAGTGTCTTGGTAGTTGACTCCGAGAACTTGGCTGAATCCCCGCGCGACAAGGCGTGCCTTGTGGCAATCAGGTGTACCTGCACTGGTCAGCTTGGTCTTGAACACCCACTTACATGTGTTCCCGGCTTTGGTTGCTGTGACCCGGCTTTGGTTTCTTTGACCCGGCTTTGGTTTCTTTGACCCGGCTTTGGTTTCTGTGATCCGGCTTTCGTTTCTTTGACCTGTCTTTGGTTTCTGTGACCCAGTTTTGGTTTGCGTGACCCGGCTTTGCTTTCTGTGACCCAGCTTTGTTTTCTGTGACTCGGCTTTTTTTTATGTGACCCAGCTTTGGTTTCTGTGACCGGATTTGGTTTCTGTGACCCAGCTTTGGTTTCTGTGACCCGGCTTTGGTTTCTGTGATCCGGCTTTTCTTTATGTGACCCGACTTTGGATTCTGTGACCCGGCTTTGGTTTCTGTGACCCGGCTTTGGTTGCTGTGACCCCGCTTTGGTTTTTGTGATCTGGCGTTGGTTTCTGTGACCCGAGTGTGGCTTCTGTGACCCGGCTTTGGTTTCTGTGACCCGGCTTGGTTTCTGTGACCCGGCCTTGGTTTCTGTGACCCGGCTTTGGTTGCTGTGACCCCGCTTTGGTTTTTGTGATCTGGCGTTGGTTTCTGTGACCCGAGTGTGGCTTCTGTGACCCGGCTTTGGTTTCTGTGACCCGGCTTGGTTTCTGTGACCCGGCCTTGGTTTCTGTGACCCGGCTTTGGTTGCTGTGACCCCGCTTTGGTTTTTGTGATCTGGCGTTGGTTTCTGTGACCCGAGTGTGGCTTCTGTGACCCGGCTTTGGTTTCTGTGACCCGGCTTGGTTTCTGTGACCCGGCCTTGGTTTCTGTGACCCGGCTTTGGTTGCTGTGACCCCGCTTTGGTTTTTGTGATCTGGCGTTGGTTTCTGTGACCCGAGTGTGGCTTCTGTGACCCGGCTTTGGTTTCTGTGACCCGGCTTGGTTTCTGTGACCCGGCCTTGGTTTCTGTGACCCGGCTTTGGTTGCTGTGACCCCGCTTTGGTTTTTGTGATCTGGCGTTGGTTTCTGTGACCCGAGTGTGGCTTCTGTGACCCGGCTTTGGTTTCTGTGACCCGGCTTGGTTTCTGTGACCCGGCCTTGGTTTCTGTGACCCGGCTTTGGTTGCTGTGACCCCGCTTTGGTTTTTGTGATCTGGCGTTGGTTTCTGTGACCCGAGTGTGGCTTCTGTGACCCGGCTTTGGTTTCTGTGACCCGGCTTGGTTTCTGTGACCCGGCCTTGGTTTCTGTGACCCGGCTTTGGTTGCTGTGACCCCGCTTTGGTTTTTGTGATCTGGCGTTGGTTTCTGTGACCCGAGTGTGGCTTCTGTGACCCGGCTTTGGTTTCTGTGACCCGGCTTGGTTTCTGTGACCCGGCCTTGGTTTCTGTGACCCGGCTTTGGTTGCTGTGACCCCGCTTTGGTTTTTGTGATCTGGCGTTGGTTTCTGTGACCCGAGTGTGGCTTCTGTGACCCGGCTTTGGTTTCTGTGACCCGGCTTGGTTTCTGTGACCCGGCCTTGGTTTCTGTGACCCGGCTTTGGTTGCTGTGACCCCGCTTTGGTTTTTGTGATCTGGCGTTGGTTTCTGTGACCCGAGTGTGGCTTCTGTGACCCGGCTTTGGTTTCTGTGACCCGGCTTGGTTTCTGTGACCCGGCCTTGGTTTCTGTGACCCGGCTTTGGTTGCTGTGACCCCGCTTTGGTTTTTGTGATCTGGCGTTGGTTTCTGTGACCCGAGTGTGGCTTCTGTGACCCGGCTTTGGTTTCTGTGACCCGGCTTGGTTTCTGTGACCCGGCCTTGGTTTCTGTGACCCGGCTTTGGTTGCTGTGACCCCGCTTTGGTTTTTGTGATCTGGCGTTGGTTTCTGTGACCCGAGTGTGGCTTCTGTGACCCGGCTTTGGTTTCTGTGACCCGGCTTGGTTTCTGTGACCCGGCCTTGGTTTCTGTGACCCGGCTTTGGTTGCTGTGACCCCCCTTTGGTTTTTCTGATCCGGCTTTGGTTTCTGTGACCCGACTGTGGCTTCTATGACCCGGCTTAGGTTTCTGTGACCCGGCTTTGGTTTCTGTGACCCAGCTTTGGTTTCTGTGACCCGGCTTTGGTTTCTGTGACTCGGCTTTGATTTATGTGACCCGGCTTTGGTTTTTGTGCCCCGGCTTTGGTTTCTGTGACCCGGCTTTGGTTCTGTGACCCCGCTTTGGTTTCTGTGACCTGGCTTTGGTTTCTGTGACCCGGCTTTGGTTTCTGTGACCCGGCTTTGGTTTCTGTAATCCGGCTTTGGTTTCTGTAATCTGGCTATGGTTTCTGTGACCCGGCTTTGGTTTTTGTGACTCGTCTTTGGTTTCTATGACCCGGCTTTGGACGCTCTGTGACCCGGCTTTGGTTTCTATGACCTGGCTTTGGTTTCTGTGACCTGGCTTTGGTCCTGTGACCCGGCTATGGTTTTTGCGACTTGTCTTTGGTTTCTGTGACCCCGCTTTGGTTTCTGTGACCCGGCATTGGTTTCTATAATCCGGCTGTGGTTTCTGTGACCCGGCTTTGGACCCTCTGTGACCCGGCATCGGTTTGTGTGACCCGGCTTTGGTTTCTTTGACGCGGCTTTGGTTTCAATGACCCGGCTTTGGTTTCTGTGACCTGGCTGTGGTTTCTGTGACCCAGCTTTGATTTCTGTGACCCGTCTTTGGTTTCTGTGACCCGGCTTTGGTTGCTGTGACCCCGCTTTGGTTTTTGTTATCCGGCTTTGGTTTATGTGACCCGACTGTGGCTTCTGTGACCCGGCTTTGGTTTCTGTGACCCGGCTTTGGTTTCTGTAATTCGGCTTTGGTTTCTGTGAACCGGCTTTGGTTTGTATGACTCGTCTTTGATTTCTGTGACCCTGCTTTGGACCCTCTATGACCCGGCTTTGGTTTCTATGACCCGGCTTTGGTTTCTGTGACCCGGCTTTGGACCCTCTATGACCCGGCTTTGGTTTTTGTGACCCGGCTTTAGTCTCTGTGACCTAGCTTTGGTTTCTGTGACCCGGCTGTGGTTTCTGTGACCCGGCTTTGGACCCTCTATGACCCGGCTTTGGTTTTTGTGACCCGGCTTTAGTCTCTGTGACCTAGCTTTGGTTTCTGTGACCCGGCTGTGGTTTCTGTGACCCGGCTTTGGACCCTCTATGACCCGGCTTTGGTTTTTGTGACCCGGCTTTAGTCTCTGTGACCTAGCTTTGGTTTCTGTGACCCGGCTGTGGTTTCTGTGACCCGGCTTTGGACCCTCTATGACCCGGCTTTGGTTTTTGTGACCCGGCTTTAGTCTCTGTGACCTAGCTTTGGTTTCTGTGACCCGGCTGTGGTTTCTGTGACCCGGCTTTGGACCCTCTATGACCCGGCTTTGGTTTTTGTGACCCGGCTTTAGTCTCTGTGACCTAGCTTTGGTTTCTGTGACCCGGCTGTGGTTTCTGTGACCCGGCTTTGGACCCTCTATGACCCGGCTTTGGTTTTTGTGACCCGGCTTTAGTCTCTGTGACCTAGCTTTGGTTTCTGTGACCCGGCTGTGGTTTCTGTGACCCGGCTTTGGACCCTCTATGACCCGGCTTTGGTTTTTGTGACCCGGCTTTAGTCTCTGTGACCTAGCTTTGGTTTCTGTGACCCGGCTGTGGTTTCTGTGACCCGGCTTTGGACCCTCTATGACCCGGCTTTGGTTTTTGTGACCCGGCTTTAGTCTCTGTGACCTAGCTTTGGTTTCTGTGACCCGGCTGTGGTTTCTGTGACCCGGCTTTGGACCCTCTATGACCCGGCTTTGGTTTTTGTGACCCGGCTTTAGTCTCTGTGACCTAGCTTTGGTTTCTGTGACCCGGCTGTGGTTTCTGTGACCCGGCTTTGGACCCTCTATGACCCGGCTTTGGTTTTTGTGACCCGGCTTTAGTCTCTGTGACCTAGCTTTGGTTTCTGTGACCCGGCTGTGGTTTCTGTGACCCGGCTTTGGACCCTCTATGACCCGGCTTTGGTTTTTGTGACCCGGCTTTAGTCTCTGTGACCTAGCTTTGGTTTCTGTGACCCGGCTGTGGTTTCTGTGACCCGGCTTTGGACCCTCTATGACCCGGCTTTGGTTTTTGTGACCCGGCTTTAGTCTCTGTGACCTAGCTTTGGTTTCTGTGACCCGGCTGTGGTTTCTGTGACCCGGCTTTGGTTTCTGTGACCCGGCTTTGGTTTCTGTGACCTGGCTGTGGTTTCTATGACCCGGCTTTGGTTTCTATGACCTGTCTTTGGTTTATGTGACCTGGCTTTGGTTGCTGTGACCCCGCTTTGGTTTTTGTGATCCGGCTTTGGTTTCTATGACCCGACTGTGGCTTCTGTGACCCGGCTTTGGTTTCTGTGACCCGGCTTTGGTTTCTGTAATTCGGCTTTGGTTTCTGTGAACCGGCTCTGGTTTCTGTGACTCGTCTTTGATTTCTGTGACCCTGCTTTGGACCCTCTATGACCCGGCTTTGGTTTCTATGACCCGGCTTTGGTTTCTGTAATCCGGCTTTGGTATCTGTGACCCGGCTTTGGTTTCTCTGACCCTGCTTTGGTTTCTATGACCTGGCTTTGGTTTCTGTGACCCGGCTTTGGT
>SZWC01021841.1:0-19523 GCA_023375785.1 Penium margaritaceum | reverse complement strand
TCTGTGACTCGGCTTTGGTTTCTGTGACCCGGCTTTGGTTTCTGTGACCCGGCTTTGGTTTCTATGACTTGGCTTTGGTTTTGTGACCCGGCTTTGGTTTTAATGACCCGGCTTTAGTTTTTGGGACCCGGCTTTGGTTTTTGTGACCGGGCTTTGGTTTCTGTGACCCGGCTTTGGTTATGTGACCCCGCTTTGGTTTCTGTGACCTGGCTTTGGTTTCTGTGACCCGTCTTTGGTTCTGTGACGTGGCTTTGGTTGCTGTGACCCGGCTTATGTTTCTGTGATCTGGATTTGGATTCTGTGACCCGGCTTTGGTTTCTGTGATCCGGCTTTGGTGTCTATGACCGGGCTTTGGAATCTGTGCTCTGGCTTTGGTTCGTTGACCCGGCTTTGGTTTCTGTGACCCGGCTTTGGTTTCTGTGATCCGGCTTTGGTTGCAGTGACCCGGCTTTGGTGTCTGTGACCCGGCTTTGGTTTAGTTGACCCGGCTTTGGTTTCTGTGACCCGGCTTTGGACCCTCTATGACCCGGCTTTGGTTTCTATGATTCGGCTTTGGTTTCTGTGACCCAGCATTGGTTTCTATGACCCGGCTTTGGACCCTCTATGACCCGGCTTTGGTTTCTATGATTCGGCTTTGGTTTCTGTGACCCAGCATTGGTTTCTATGACCCGGCTTTGGACCCTCTATGACCCGGCTTTGGTTTCTATGATTCGGCTTTGGTTTCTGTGACCCAGCATTGGTTTCTATGACCCGGCTTTGGACCCTCTATGACCCGGCTTTGGTTTCTATGATTCGGCTTTGGTTTCTGTGACCCAGCATTGGTTTCTATGACCCGGCTTTGGACCCTCTATGACCCGGCTTTGGTTTCTATGATTCGGCTTTGGTTTCTGTGACCCAGCATTGGTTTCTATGACCCGGCTTTGGACCCTCTATGACCCGGCTTTGGTTTCTATGATTCGGCTTTGGTTTCTGTGACCCAGCATTGGTTTCTATGACCCGGCTTTGGACCCTCTATGACCCGGCTTTGGTTTCTATGATTCGGCTTTGGTTTCTGTGACCCAGCATTGGTTTCTATGACCCGGCTTTGGACCCTCTATGACCCGGCTTTGGTTTCTATGATTCGGCTTTGGTTTCTGTGACCCAGCATTGGTTTCTATGACCCGGCTTTGGACCCTCTATGACCCGGCTTTGGTTTCTATGATTCGGCTTTGGTTTCTGTGACCCAGCATTGGTTTCTATGACCCGGCTTTGGACCCTCTATGACCCGGCTTTGGTTTCTATGATTCGGCTTTGGTTTCTGTGACCCAGCATTGGTTTCTATGACCCGGCTTTGGACCCTCTATGACCCGGCTTTGGTTTCTATGATTCGGCTTTGGTTTCTGTGACCCAGCATTGGTTTCTATGACCCGGCTTTGGACCCTCTATGACCCGGCTTTGGTTTCTATGATTCGGCTTTGGTTTCTGTGACCCAGCATTGGTTTCTATGACCCGGCTTTGGACCCTCTATGACCCGGCTTTGGTTTCTATGATTCGGCTTTGGTTTCTGTGACCCAGCATTGGTTTCTATGACCCGGCTTTGGACCCTCTATGACCCGGCTTTGGTTTCTATGATTCGGCTTTGGTTTCTGTGACCCAGCATTGGTTTCTATGACCCGGCTTTGGACCCTCTATGACCCGGCTTTGGTTTCTATGATTCGGCTTTGGTTTCTGTGACCCAGCATTGGTTTCTATGACCCGGCTTTGGACCCTCTATGACCCGGCTTTGGTTTCTATGATTCGGCTTTGGTTTCTGTGACCCAGCATTGGTTTCTATGACCCGGCTTTGGACCCTCTATGACCCGGCTTTGGTTTCTATGATTCGGCTTTGGTTTCTGTGACCCAGCATTGGTTTCTATGACCCGGCTTTGGACCCTCTATGACCCGGCTTTGGTTTCTATGATTCGGCTTTGGTTTCTGTGACCCAGCATTGGTTTCTATGACCCGGCTTTGGACCCTCTATGACCCGGCTTTGGTTTCTATGATTCGGCTTTGGTTTCTGTGACCCAGCATTGGTTTCTATGACCCGGCTTTGGACCCTCTATGACCCGGCTTTGGTTTCTATGATTCGGCTTTGGTTTCTGTGACCCAGCATTGGTTTCTATGACCCGGCTTTGGACCCTCTATGACCCGGCTTTGGTTTCTATGATTCGGCTTTGGTTTCTGTGACCCAGCATTGGTTTCTATGACCCGGCTTTGGACCCTCTATGACCCGGCTTTGGTTTCTATGATTCGGCTTTGGTTTCTGTGACCCAGCATTGGTTTCTATGACCCGGCTTTGGACCCTCTATGACCCGGCTTTGGTTTCTATGATTCGGCTTTGGTTTCTGTGACCCAGCATTGGTTTCTATGACCCGGCTTTGGACCCTCTATGACCCGGCTTTGGTTTCTATGATTCGGCTTTGGTTTCTGTGACCCAGCATTGGTTTCTATGACCCGGCTTTGGACCCTCTATGACCCGGCTTTGGTTTCTATGATTCGGCTTTGGTTTCTGTGACCCAGCATTGGTTTCTATGACCCGGCTTTGGACCCTCTATGACCCGGCTTTGGTTTCTATGATTCGGCTTTGGTTTCTGTGACCCAGCATTGGTTTCTATGACCCGGCTTTGGACCCTCTATGACCCGGCTTTGGTTTCTATGATTCGGCTTTGGTTTCTGTGACCCAGCATTGGTTTCTATGACCCGGCTTTGGACCCTCTATGACCCGGCTTTGGTTTCTATGATTCGGCTTTGGTTTCTGTGACCCAGCATTGGTTTCTATGACCCGGCTTTGGACCCTCTATGACCCGGCTTTGGTTTCTATGATTCGGCTTTGGTTTCTGTGACCCAGCATTGGTTTCTATGACCCGGCTTTGGACCCTCTATGACCCGGCTTTGGTTTCTATGATTCGGCTTTGGTTTCTGTGACCCAGCATTGGTTTCTATGACCCGGCTTTGGACCCTCTATGACCCGGCTTTGGTTTCTATGATTCGGCTTTGGTTTCTGTGACCCAGCATTGGTTTCTATGACCCGGCTTTGGACCCTCTATGACCCGGCTTTGGTTTCTATGATTCGGCTTTGGTTTCTGTGACCCAGCATTGGTTTCTATGACCCGGCTTTGGACCCTCTATGACCCGGCTTTGGTTTCTATGATTCGGCTTTGGTTTCTGTGACCCAGCATTGGTTTCTATGACCCGGCTTTGGACCCTCTATGACCCGGCTTTGGTTTCTATGATTCGGCTTTGGTTTCTGTGACCCAGCATTGGTTTCTATGACCCGGCTTTGGACCCTCTATGACCCGGCTTTGGTTTCTATGATTCGGCTTTGGTTTCTGTGACCCAGCATTGGTTTCTATGACCCGGCTTTGGACCCTCTATGACCCGGCTTTGGTTTCTATGATTCGGCTTTGGTTTCTGTGACCCAGCATTGGTTTCTATGACCCGGCTTTGGACCCTCTATGACCCGGCTTTGGTTTCTATGATTCGGCTTTGGTTTCTGTGACCCAGCATTGGTTTCTATGACCCGGCTTTGGACCCTCTATGACCCGGCTTTGGTTTCTATGATTCGGCTTTGGTTTCTGTGACCCAGCATTGGTTTCTATGACCCGGCTTTGGACCCTCTATGACCCGGCTTTGGTTTCTATGATTCGGCTTTGGTTTCTGTGACCCAGCATTGGTTTCTATGACCCGGCTTTGGACCCTCTATGACCCGGCTTTGGTTTCTATGATTCGGCTTTGGTTTCTGTGACCCAGCATTGGTTTCTATGACCCGGCTTTGGACCCTCTATGACCCGGCTTTGGTTTCTATGATTCGGCTTTGGTTTCTGTGACCCAGCATTGGTTTCTATGACCCGGCTTTGGACCCTCTATGACCCGGCTTTGGTTTCTATGATTCGGCTTTGGTTTCTGTGACCCAGCATTGGTTTCTATGACCCGGCTTTGGACCCTCTATGACCCGGCTTTGGTTTCTATGATTCGGCTTTGGTTTCTGTGACCCAGCATTGGTTTCTATGACCCGGCTTTGGACCCTCTATGACCCGGCTTTGGTTTCTATGATTCGGCTTTGGTTTCTGTGACCCAGCATTGGTTTCTATGACCCGGCTTTGGACCCTCTATGACCCGGCTTTGGTTTCTATGATTCGGCTTTGGTTTCTGTGACCCAGCATTGGTTTCTATGACCCGGCTTTGGACCCTCTATGACCCGGCTTTGGTTTCTATGATTCGGCTTTGGTTTCTGTGACCCAGCATTGGTTTCTATGACCCGGCTTTGGACCCTCTATGACCCGGCTTTGGTTTCTATGATTCGGCTTTGGTTTCTGTGACCCAGCATTGGTTTCTATGACCCGGCTTTGGACCCTCTATGACCCGGCTTTGGTTTCTATGATTCGGCTTTGGTTTCTGTGACCCAGCATTGGTTTCTATGACCCGGCTTTGGACCCTCTATGACCCGGCTTTGGTTTCTATGATTCGGCTTTGGTTTCTGTGACCCAGCATTGGTTTCTATGACCCGGCTTTGGACCCTCTATGACCCGGCTTTGGTTTCTATGATTCGGCTTTGGTTTCTGTGACCCAGCATTGGTTTCTATGACCCGGCTTTGGACCCTCTATGACCCGGCTTTGGTTTCTATGATTCGGCTTTGGTTTCTGTGACCCAGCATTGGTTTCTATGACCCGGCTTTGGACCCTCTATGACCCGGCTTTGGTTTCTATGATTCGGCTTTGGTTTCTGTGACCCAGCATTGGTTTCTATGACCCGGCTTTGGACCCTCTATGACCCGGCTTTGGTTTCTATGATTCGGCTTTGGTTTCTGTGACCCAGCATTGGTTTCTATGACCCGGCTTTGGACCCTCTATGACCCGGCTTTGGTTTCTATGATTCGGCTTTGGTTTCTGTGACCCAGCATTGGTTTCTATGACCCGGCTTTGGACCCTCTATGACCCGGCTTTGGTTTCTATGATTCGGCTTTGGTTTCTGTGACCCAGCATTGGTTTCTATGACCCGGCTTTGGACCCTCTATGACCCGGCTTTGGTTTCTATGATTCGGCTTTGGTTTCTGTGACCCAGCATTGGTTTCTATGACCCGGCTTTGGACCCTCTATGACCCGGCTTTGGTTTCTATGATTCGGCTTTGGTTTCTGTGACCCAGCATTGGTTTCTATGACCCGGCTTTGGACCCTCTATGACCCGGCTTTGGTTTCTATGATTCGGCTTTGGTTTCTGTGACCCAGCATTGGTTTCTATGACCCGGCTTTGGACCCTCTATGACCCGGCTTTGGTTTCTATGATTCGGCTTTGGTTTCTGTGACCCAGCATTGGTTTCTATGACCCGGCTTTGGACCCTCTATGACCCGGCTTTGGTTTTGTGACCCGGCTTTGGTTTCTGTAGTCCGGCTTTGGTTTCTGTGACCCGGCTTTGGTTTCTGTGACCCGGTTTTGGTTTCTGTAATCCGGCTTTGGTTTCTATGATTCGGCTTTGGTTTCTGTGACCCGGCTTTGGTTTTTGTGACTCGTCTTTAGTTTCTATGACCCGGCTTTCGACCCTCTGTAACCCGGCTTTTGTTTCACTGACCTGGCTTTGGCTTCTGTGACCCGGCTTTGGTCCTGTGACCCGGCTATGGTTTTTGCGACTCGTCTTTGGTTTCTGTGACCCGGCTTTGGTTTCAGTGACCCAACATTGGTTTCAGTAATCCGGCTTTGGTTTGTGTGACCCGGCTTTGGACCCTCTGTGACCGGGCTTTGGTTTCTGTGACCCGGCTTTGGTTTCTATGACCCGGCTTTGGTTTCTGTGACCCGGCTTTGCTTTCTGAGAGCCGGCTTTGGTTTCTATGACCCGGCTTTGGTTTTTGTGACCCGGCTTTCGTTTCTGTGACCCGGCTTTGGTTCTGTGACCCCGCTTTGGTTTCTGTGACCTGGCTTTGGTTTCTGTGACCCGTCTTTGGTTCTGTGACCTAGCTTTGGTTTGTGTGGCCCGGCATATGTTTCTGTGATCTGGCTTTGGATTCTGTGACCCGGCTTTGGTTTCTGTGATCCGGCTTTGGTTTCTATGACCGGGCTTTGGAATCTGTGCTCTGGCTTTGGTTCGTTGACCCGGCTTTGGTGTCTGTGACCCGGCTTTGGTTTATGTGATCCGGCTTTGGTTGCTGTGACCCGGCTTTGGTTTCTGTGACCCGGCTTTGGTTTAGATGACCTGGCTTTGGTTTCTGTGACCCGGCTTTGGTTTATGTGACTCGGCTTTGATTTATGTGACCCGGCTTTGGTTTTTGTGACCCGGCTTTGGTTTCTATGACCCGGCTTTGGTTTCTGTGACCCGGCTTTGGTTTCTGTGCCCCGGCTTTGGTTTCTGTGACCCGGCTTTGGTTTAGATGACCTGGCTTTGGTTTCTGTGACCCGGCTTTGGTTTGTGTGACCCGGCTTTGGTTTTTGTTATCCGGCTTTGGTTTATGTGACCCAGCTTTGGTTTCTGTGACCCGGCTTTGGTTTCTGTGCCCCGGCTTTGGTTTCTGTGACCCGGCTTTGGTTTAGATGACCTGGCTTTGGTTTCTGTGACCCGGCTTTGGTTTGTGTGACCCGGCTTTGGTTTTTGTTATCCGGCTTTGGTTTATGTGACCCAGCTTTGGTTTCTGTGACCCGGCTTTGGTTTCTGTGCCCCGGCTTTGGTTTCTGTGACCCGGCTTTGGTTTAGATGACCTGGCTTTGGTTTCTGTGACCCGGCTTTGGTTTGTGTGACCCGGCTTTGGTTTTTGTTATCCGGCTTTGGTTTATGTGACCCAGCTTTGGTTTCTGTGACCCGGCTTTGGTTTCTGTGCCCCGGCTTTGGTTTCTGTGACCCGGCTTTGGTTTAGATGACCTGGCTTTGGTTTCTGTGACCCGGCTTTGGTTTGTGTGACCCGGCTTTGGTTTTTGTTATCCGGCTTTGGTTTATGTGACCCAGCTTTGGTTTCTGTGACCCGGCTTTGGTTTCTGTGCCCCGGCTTTGGTTTCTGTGACCCGGCTTTGGTTTAGATGACCTGGCTTTGGTTTCTGTGACCCGGCTTTGGTTTGTGTGACCCGGCTTTGGTTTTTGTTATCCGGCTTTGGTTTATGTGACCCAGCTTTGGTTTCTGTGACCCGGCTTTGGTTTCTGTGCCCCGGCTTTGGTTTCTGTGACCCGGCTTTGGTTTAGATGACCTGGCTTTGGTTTCTGTGACCCGGCTTTGGTTTGTGTGACCCGGCTTTGGTTTTTGTTATCCGGCTTTGGTTTATGTGACCCAGCTTTGGTTTCTGTGACCCGGCTTTGGTTTCTGTGCCCCGGCTTTGGTTTCTGTGACCCGGCTTTGGTTTAGATGACCTGGCTTTGGTTTCTGTGACCCGGCTTTGGTTTGTGTGACCCGGCTTTGGTTTTTGTTATCCGGCTTTGGTTTATGTGACCCAGCTTTGGTTTCTGTGACCCGGCTTTGGTTTCTGTGCCCCGGCTTTGGTTTCTGTGACCCGGCTTTGGTTTAGATGACCTGGCTTTGGTTTCTGTGACCCGGCTTTGGTTTGTGTGACCCGGCTTTGGTTTTTGTTATCCGGCTTTGGTTTATGTGACCCAGCTTTGGTTTCTGTGACCCGGCTTTGGTTTCTGTGCCCCGGCTTTGGTTTCTGTGACCCGGCTTTGGTTTAGATGACCTGGCTTTGGTTTCTGTGACCCGGCTTTGGTTTGTGTGACCCGGCTTTGGTTTTTGTTATCCGGCTTTGGTTTATGTGACCCAGCTTTGGTTTCTGTGACCCGGCTTTGGTTTCTGTGCCCCGGCTTTGGTTTCTGTGACCCGGCTTTGGTTTAGATGACCTGGCTTTGGTTTCTGTGACCCGGCTTTGGTTTGTGTGACCCGGCTTTGGTTTTTGTTATCCGGCTTTGGTTTATGTGACCCAGCTTTGGTTTCTGTGACCCGGCTTTGGTTTCTGTGCCCCGGCTTTGGTTTCTGTGACCCGGCTTTGGTTTAGATGACCTGGCTTTGGTTTCTGTGACCCGGCTTTGGTTTGTGTGACCCGGCTTTGGTTTTTGTTATCCGGCTTTGGTTTATGTGACCCAGCTTTGGTTTCTGTGACCCGGCTTTGGTTTCTGTGCCCCGGCTTTGGTTTCTGTGACCCGGCTTTGGTTTAGATGACCTGGCTTTGGTTTCTGTGACCCGGCTTTGGTTTGTGTGACCCGGCTTTGGTTTTTGTTATCCGGCTTTGGTTTATGTGACCCAGCTTTGGTTTCTGTGACCCGGCTTTGGTTTCTGTGCCCCGGCTTTGGTTTCTGTGACCCGGCTTTGGTTTAGATGACCTGGCTTTGGTTTCTGTGACCCGGCTTTGGTTTGTGTGACCCGGCTTTGGTTTTTGTTATCCGGCTTTGGTTTATGTGACCCAGCTTTGGTTTCTGTGACCCGGCTTTGGTTTCTGTGCCCCGGCTTTGGTTTCTGTGACCCGGCTTTGGTTTAGATGACCTGGCTTTGGTTTCTGTGACCCGGCTTTGGTTTGTGTGACCCGGCTTTGGTTTTTGTTATCCGGCTTTGGTTTATGTGACCCAGCTTTGGTTTCTGTGACCCGGCTTTGGTTTCTGTCACCCAGCTTTGGTTACTGTGACCCGGCTTTGGTTTCTGTAATCCGGCTTTGGTTTCTGTGATCCGGCTTTGGTTTCTGTGACTCGGCTTTGGTTTTTGTGACTCGTCTTTAGTTTCTATGACCCGGGTTTGGACCCTCTGTGACCCGGCTTTGGTTTCTATGACCTGGGTTCGGTTTCTGTGACCCGGCTTTGGTCCTGTGACCTGGCTATGGTTTTTGCCACTCGTCTTTGGTTTTTGTGACCCGGCTTTGGTTTCAGTGACCCAGCATTGGTTTCAGTAATCCGGCATTGGTTTCTGTGACCCGGCTTTGGACCCTCTGTGACCCGGCTTTGGTTTCTGTGATCCGACTTTGGTTTCTGTGACCCGGCTTTGGTTTCTGTGACCCGGCTTTGGTTTCTGTGACCTGGCTGTGGTTTCTGTGACCCGGCTTTGGTTTCTGTGACCCGGCTTTGGTTTCTGTAGTCCGGCTTTGGTTTCTGTGACCCAGCTTTGGTTTTTGTGACTCGTCTTTAGTTTCTATGACCCGGCTTTGGTTTCAGTGACCCAGCTTTGGTTTCTGTGATCCGGCTTTGGTTTCTGTGATCTGGCTTTAGGTTCTGTGACCCAGCTTTGGTTTTTGTGACTCGTCTTTAGTTTCTATGACCCGGCTTTGGTTTCAGTGACCCAGCTTTGGTTTCTGTGATCCGGCTTTGGTTTCTGTGATCTGGCTTTAGGTTCTGTGACCCAGCTTTGGTTTTTGTGACTCGTCTTTAGTTTCTATGACCCGGCTTTGGTTTCAGTGACCCAGCTTTGGTTTCTGTGATCCGGCTTTGGTTTCTGTGATCTGGCTTTAGGTTCTGTGACCCAGCTTTGGTTTTTGTGACTCGTCTTTAGTTTCTATGACCCGGCTTTGGTTTCAGTGACCCAGCTTTGGTTTCTGTGATCCGGCTTTGGTTTCTGTGATCTGGCTTTAGGTTCTGTGACCCAGCTTTGGTTTTTGTGACTCGTCTTTAGTTTCTATGACCCGGCTTTGGTTTCAGTGACCCAGCTTTGGTTTCTGTGATCCGGCTTTGGTTTCTGTGATCTGGCTTTAGGTTCTGTGACCCAGCTTTGGTTTTTGTGACTCGTCTTTAGTTTCTATGACCCGGCTTTGGTTTCAGTGACCCAGCTTTGGTTTCTGTGATCCGGCTTTGGTTTCTGTGATCTGGCTTTAGGTTCTGTGACCCAGCTTTGGTTTTTGTGACTCGTCTTTAGTTTCTATGACCCGGCTTTGGTTTCAGTGACCCAGCTTTGGTTTCTGTGATCCGGCTTTGGTTTCTGTGATCTGGCTTTAGGTTCTGTGACCCAGCTTTGGTTTTTGTGACTCGTCTTTAGTTTCTATGACCCGGCTTTGGTTTCAGTGACCCAGCTTTGGTTTCTGTGATCCGGCTTTGGTTTCTGTGATCTGGCTTTAGGTTCTGTGACCCAGCTTTGGTTTTTGTGACTCGTCTTTAGTTTCTATGACCCGGCTTTGGTTTCAGTGACCCAGCTTTGGTTTCTGTGATCCGGCTTTGGTTTCTGTGATCTGGCTTTAGGTTCTGTGACCCAGCTTTGGTTTTTGTGACTCGTCTTTAGTTTCTATGACCCGGCTTTGGTTTCAGTGACCCAGCTTTGGTTTCTGTGATCCGGCTTTGGTTTCTGTGATCTGGCTTTAGGTTCTGTGACCCAGCTTTGGTTTTTGTGACTCGTCTTTAGTTTCTATGACCCGGCTTTGGTTTCAGTGACCCAGCTTTGGTTTCTGTGATCCGGCTTTGGTTTCTGTGATCTGGCTTTAGGTTCTGTGACCCAGCTTTGGTTTTTGTGACTCGTCTTTAGTTTCTATGACCCGGCTTTGGTTTCAGTGACCCAGCTTTGGTTTCTGTGATCCGGCTTTGGTTTCTGTGATCTGGCTTTAGGTTCTGTGACCCAGCTTTGGTTTTTGTGACTCGTCTTTAGTTTCTATGACCCGGCTTTGGTTTCAGTGACCCAGCTTTGGTTTCTGTGATCCGGCTTTGGTTTCTGTGATCTGGCTTTAGGTTCTGTGACCCAGCTTTGGTTTTTGTGACTCGTCTTTAGTTTCTATGACCCGGCTTTGGTTTCAGTGACCCAGCTTTGGTTTCTGTGATCCGGCTTTGGTTTCTGTGATCTGGCTTTAGGTTCTGTGACCCAGCTTTGGTTTTTGTGACTCGTCTTTAGTTTCTATGACCCGGCTTTGGTTTCAGTGACCCAGCTTTGGTTTCTGTGATCCGGCTTTGGTTTCTGTGATCTGGCTTTAGGTTCTGTGACCCAGCTTTGGTTTTTGTGACTCGTCTTTAGTTTCTATGACCCGGCTTTGGTTTCAGTGACCCAGCTTTGGTTTCTGTGATCCGGCTTTGGTTTCTGTGATCTGGCTTTAGGTTCTGTGACCCAGCTTTGGTTTTTGTGACTCGTCTTTAGTTTCTATGACCCGGCTTTGGTTTCAGTGACCCAGCTTTGGTTTCTGTGATCCGGCTTTGGTTTCTGTGATCTGGCTTTAGGTTCTGTGACCCAGCTTTGGTTTTTGTGACTCGTCTTTAGTTTCTATGACCCGGCTTTGGTTTCAGTGACCCAGCTTTGGTTTCTGTGATCCGGCTTTGGTTTCTGTGATCTGGCTTTAGGTTCTGTGACCCAGCTTTGGTTTTTGTGACTCGTCTTTAGTTTCTATGACCCGGCTTTGGTTTCAGTGACCCAGCTTTGGTTTCTGTGATCCGGCTTTGGTTTCTGTGATCTGGCTTTAGGTTCTGTGACCCAGCTTTGGTTTTTGTGACTCGTCTTTAGTTTCTATGACCCGGCTTTGGTTTCAGTGACCCAGCTTTGGTTTCTGTGATCCGGCTTTGGTTTCTGTGATCTGGCTTTAGGTTCTGTGACCCAGCTTTGGTTTTTGTGACTCGTCTTTAGTTTCTATGACCCGGCTTTGGTTTCAGTGACCCAGCTTTGGTTTCTGTGATCCGGCTTTGGTTTCTGTGATCTGGCTTTAGGTTCTGTGACCCAGCTTTGGTTTTTGTGACTCGTCTTTAGTTTCTATGACCCGGCTTTGGTTTCAGTGACCCAGCTTTGGTTTCTGTGATCCGGCTTTGGTTTCTGTGATCTGGCTTTAGGTTCTGTGACCCAGCTTTGGTTTTTGTGACTCGTCTTTAGTTTCTATGACCCGGCTTTGGTTTCAGTGACCCAGCTTTGGTTTCTGTGATCCGGCTTTGGTTTCTGTGATCTGGCTTTAGGTTCTGTGACCCAGCTTTGGTTTTTGTGACTCGTCTTTAGTTTCTATGACCCGGCTTTGGTTTCAGTGACCCAGCTTTGGTTTCTGTGATCCGGCTTTGGTTTCTGTGATCTGGCTTTAGGTTCTGTGACCCAGCTTTGGTTTTTGTGACTCGTCTTTAGTTTCTATGACCCGGCTTTGGTTTCAGTGACCCAGCTTTGGTTTCTGTGATCCGGCTTTGGTTTCTGTGATCTGGCTTTAGGTTCTGTGACCCAGCTTTGGTTTTTGTGACTCGTCTTTAGTTTCTATGACCCGGCTTTGGTTTCAGTGACCCAGCTTTGGTTTCTGTGATCCGGCTTTGGTTTCTGTGATCTGGCTTTAGGTTCTGTGACCCAGCTTTGGTTTTTGTGACTCGTCTTTAGTTTCTATGACCCGGCTTTGGTTTCAGTGACCCAGCTTTGGTTTCTGTGATCCGGCTTTGGTTTCTGTGATCTGGCTTTAGGTTCTGTGACCCAGCTTTGGTTTTTGTGACTCGTCTTTAGTTTCTATGACCCGGCTTTGGTTTCAGTGACCCAGCTTTGGTTTCTGTGATCCGGCTTTGGTTTCTGTGATCTGGCTTTAGGTTCTGTGACCCAGCTTTGGTTTTTGTGACTCGTCTTTAGTTTCTATGACCCGGCTTTGGTTTCAGTGACCCAGCTTTGGTTTCTGTGATCCGGCTTTGGTTTCTGTGATCTGGCTTTAGGTTCTGTGACCCAGCTTTGGTTTTTGTGACTCGTCTTTAGTTTCTATGACCCGGCTTTGGTTTCAGTGACCCAGCTTTGGTTTCTGTGATCCGGCTTTGGTTTCTGTGATCTGGCTTTAGGTTCTGTGACCCAGCTTTGGTTTTTGTGACTCGTCTTTAGTTTCTATGACCCGGCTTTGGTTTCAGTGACCCAGCTTTGGTTTCTGTGATCCGGCTTTGGTTTCTGTGATCTGGCTTTAGGTTCTGTGACCCAGCTTTGGTTTTTGTGACTCGTCTTTAGTTTCTATGACCCGGCTTTGGTTTCAGTGACCCAGCTTTGGTTTCTGTGATCCGGCTTTGGTTTCTGTGATCTGGCTTTAGGTTCTGTGACCCAGCTTTGGTTTTTGTGACTCGTCTTTAGTTTCTATGACCCGGCTTTGGTTTCAGTGACCCAGCTTTGGTTTCTGTGATCCGGCTTTGGTTTCTGTGATCTGGCTTTAGGTTCTGTGACCCAGCTTTGGTTTTTGTGACTCGTCTTTAGTTTCTATGACCCGGCTTTGGTTTCTGTGACCCCGCTTTGGTTTCTCTGACCTGTCTTAGGTTTCTGTGACCCGGCTTTGGTGTTTTTGACCCGGCTTTGGTCTCTGTGACCTGGCTGTGGTTTCTGTGACCCGGCTTTGGTTTCTGTGACCCGTCTTTGGTTTCTGTGACCCGGCTTTGGTTGCTGTGACCCCGCTTTGGTTTTTTGTGATCCGGCTTTGGTTTCTGTGACCCGACTGTGGCTTCAGTGACCCGGCTTTGGTTTCTATGACCCGGCTTTGGTTTTAGTAATCCAGCTTTGGTTTTTGTGACCCGGCTTTGGTTTTTGTGACTGGTCTTGATTTCTGTAACCCGGCTTTGGACCCTCTATGACCCGGCTTTGGTTTCTATGACACAGCTTTGGTTTCTGTAATCCGGCTTTGGTTTCCATGACCCGGCTTTGGTTTCTGTGACCCGGGTTTGGTTTCTATGACCTGGCTTCGGTTTCTGTGACCCCGCTTTGGTCTTGTGACCCGGCTTTGGTTTTTGCGACTCGTCTTTGGTTTCTGTGACCCGGCTTTGGTTTCTGTGACCCGGCTTTGGTTTCTGTGATCCGGCTTTGGTTTCTGTGATCCGGCTTTGGTTTCTGTGATCCGGCTTTGGTTTCTGTGATCCGGCTTTGGTTTCTGTGATCCGGCTTTGGTTTCTGTGATCCGGCTTTGGTTTCTGTGATCCGGCTTTGGTTTCTGTGATCCGGCTTTGGTTTCTGTGATCCGGCTTTGGTTTCTGTGATCCGGCTTTGGTTTCTGTGATCCGGCTTTGGTTTCTGTGATCCGGCTTTGGTTTCTGTGATCCGGCTTTGGTTTCTGTGATCCGGCTTTGGTTTCTGTGATCCGGCTTTGGTTTCTGTGATCCGGCTTTGGTTTCTGTGATCCGGCTTTGGTTTCTGTGATCCGGCTTTGGTTTCTGTGATCCGGCTTTGGTTTCTGTGATCCGGCTTTGGTTTCTGTGATCCGGCTTTGGTTTCTGTGATCCGGCTTTGGTTTCTGTGATCCGGCTTTGGTTTCTGTGATCCGGCTTTGGTTTCTGTGATCCGGCTTTGGTTTCTGTGATCCGGCTTTGGTTTCTGTGATCCGGCTTTGGTTTCTGTGATCCGGCTTTGGTTTCTGTGATCCGGCTTTGGTTTCTGTGATCCGGCTTTGGTTTCTGTGATCCGGCTTTGGTTTCTGTGATCCGGCTTTGGTTTCTGTGATCCGGCTTTGGTTTCTGTGATCCGGCTTTGGTTTCTGTGATCCGGCTTTGGTTTCTGTGATCCGGCTTTGGTTTCTGTGATCCGGCTTTGGTTTCTGTGATCCGGCTTTGGTTTCTGTGATCCGGCTTTGGTTTCTGTGATCCGGCTTTGGTTTCTGTGATCCGGCTTTGGTTTCTGTGATCCGGCTTTGGTTTCTGTGATCCGGCTTTGGTTTCTGTGATCCGGCTTTGGTTTCTGTGATCCGGCTTTGGTTTCTGTGATCCGGCTTTGGTTTCTGTGATCCGGCTTTGGTTTCTGTGATCCGGCTTTGGTTTCTGTGATCCGGCTTTGGTTTCTGTGATCCGGCTTTGGTTTCTGTGATCCGGCTTTGGTTTCTGTGATCCGGCTTTGGTTTCTGTGATCCGGCTTTGGTTTCTGTGATCCGGCTTTGGTTTCTGTGATCCGGCTTTGGTTTCTGTGATCCGGCTTTGGTTTCTGTGATCCGGCTTTGGTTTCTGTGATCCGGCTTTGGTTTCTGTGATCCGGCTTTGGTTTCTGTGATCCGGCTTTGGTTTCTGTGATCCGGCTTTGGTTTCTGTGATCCGGCTTTGGTTTCTGTGATCCGGCTTTGGTTTCTGTGATCCGGCTTTGGTTTCTGTGATCCGGCTTTGGTTTCTGTGATCCGGCTTTGGTTTCTGTGATCCGGCTTTGGTTTCTGTGATCCGGCTTTGGTTTCTGTGATCCGGCTTTGGTTTCTGTGATCCGGCTTTGGTTTCTGTGATCCGGCTTTGGTTTCTGTGATCCGGCTTTGGTTTCTGTGATCCGGCTTTGGTTTCTGTGATCCGGCTTTGGTTTCTGTGATCCGGCTTTGGTTTCTGTGATCCGGCTTTGGTTTCTGTGATCCGGCTTTGGTTTCTGTGATCCGGCTTTGGTTTCTGTGATCCGGCTTTGGTTTCTGTGATCCGGCTTTGGTTTCTGTGATCCGGCTTTGGTTTCTGTGATCCGGCTTTGGTTTCTGTGATCCGGCTTTGGTTTCTGTGATCCGGCTTTGGTTTCTGTGATCCGGCTTTGGTTTCTGTGATCCGGCTTTGGTTTCTGTGATCCGGCTTTGGTTTCTGTGATCCGGCTTTGGTTTCTGTGATCCGGCTTTGGTTTCTGTGATCCGGCTTTGGTTTCTGTGATCCGGCTTTGGTTTCTGTGATCCGGCTTTGGTTTCTGTGATCCGGCTTTGGTTTCTGTGATCCGGCTTTGGTTTCTGTGATCCGGCTTTGGTTTCTGTGATCCGGCTTTGGTTTCTGTGATCCGGCTTTGGTTTCTGTGATCCGGCTTTGGTTTCTGTGATCCGGCTTTGGTTTCTGTGATCCGGCTTTGGTTTCTGTGATCCGGCTTTGGTTTCTGTGATCCGGCTTTGGTTTCTGTGATCCGGCTTTGGTTTCTGTGATCCGGCTTTGGTTTCTGTGATCCGGCTTTGGTTTCTGTGATCCGGCTTTGGTTTCTGTGATCCGGCTTTGGTTTCTGTGATCCGGCTTTGGTTTCTGTGATCCGGCTTTGGTTTCTGTGATCCGGCTTTGGTTTCTGTGATCCGGCTTTGGTTTCTGTGATCCGGCTTTGGTTTCTGTGATCCGGCTTTGGTTTCTGTGATCCGGCTTTGGTTTCTGTGATCCGGCTTTGGTTTCTGTGATCCGGCTTTGGTTTCTGTGATCCGGCTTTGGTTTCTGTGATCCGGCTTTGGTTTCTGTGATCCGGCTTTGGTTTCTGTGATCCGGCTTTGGTTTCTGTGATCCGGCTTTGGTTTCTGTGATCCGGCTTTGGTTTCTGTGATCCGGCTTTGGTTTCTGTGATCCGGCTTTGGTTTCTGTGATCCGGCTTTGGTTTCTGTGATCCGGCTTTGGTTTCTGTGATCCGGCTTTGGTTTCTGTGATCCGGCTTTGGTTTCTGTGATCCGGCTTTGGTTTCTGTGATCCGGCTTTGGTTTCTGTGATCCGGCTTTGGTTTCTGTGATCCGGCTTTGGTTTCTGTGATCCGGCTTTGGTTTCTGTGATCCGGCTTTGGTTTCTGTGATCCGGCTTTGGTTTCTGTGATCCGGCTTTGGTTTCTGTGATCCGGCTTTGGTTTCTGTGATCCGGCTTTGGTTTCTGTGACCCGGCTTAGGTTTCTGTGACCCGGCTTTCGTTTCTCTGACCTGGCTTTGGTTCCTGTGACCCGGCTTTGGTTTGTGTGACCCGACTTTGCTTTCTGTGACCCGGCTTTGGTTTCTATGATCCGGCTTTGGATTCTGTGACCCGGCTTTGGTTTTTGTGACCCGGCTTTGGTTATTGTAGTCCGACTTTGGTTTCTCTGACCCGGCTTTGGTTTATGTGGCTCGTCTTTGGTTTCTCTGGAACCAAAGCCGGGTTAAAGAAACTAAAAGTCGGGTCTTAGAAACCAAAGCCGGGTCACGGAAACCAAAGCCGGGTCACAGAAACTAAAGTCGGGTCACAGGAACCAAAGCCGGGTCACAGAAACCAAAGCCGGGTCACAGAAACCAAAGCCGGGTCACAGAAACCATAGTCGGATCACAGAAACCAAAGCCGGTTCACAGAAACCAAAGCCGGGACAACGAACCAAAGCCGGAGCACAGAAACAAAATCCCGGTCATAGAAACCAAAGCCGGGTCACATAAAGCAAAGCCGGGTCACAGAATCCAAAGCCGGATCATAGAAACCAAAGCCGGGTCACAACAACCAATGCCAGGTCAGAGAACCAAAGCCGGGTCACAGAAACCTAAGACAGGTCACAGAAACCAAAGTGGGGTCACAGAAACCAAAGCCGGGTCACAGAAACCAAAGCCGGGTCCCATAAATCAAAGCCATGTCACAAAAACCAAAGCGGGGTCACAAAACCAAAGCCGGGTCATAGAAACCAAAGCCGGGTCACAGAAACCAAAGCCGGGTCATAGAAACCAAAGCCGGGTCACATAAAGCAAAGCCGGGTCACAGAATCCAAAGCCGGGTCATAGAAACCAAAGCCGGGTCACATAAAGCAAAGCCGGGTCACAGAATCCAAAGCCGGGTCATAGAAACCAAAGCCGGGTCACAAAAACCAAAGCCGGGTCACAAAACCAAAGCCGGGTCATAGAAACCAAAGCCGGGTCACAGAAACCAAAGACGGGTCAAAGAAACCAAAGCCGGGTCACGGAAGGCAAAGCCGGGTCACAGAAACCAAAGCCGGGTCACAGAAACCAAAGCCGGGTCACAGAAACCAAAGCCGGTCACAGAAACCAAAGCCGGGTCAGAGAAACCAAAGCCGGGTCATGTTGGATTTTACATAAGCAGAATCTTTAGGAATCTTCAGATGAGGTACTCTGATAACTCTCTGGTACTGTGCTGAATTCGTTGGTGATGACTTCTCAGTCAAGAATAACCACTTACACACACAGGCACTCTTGCCTTGGCAATGTCACTGACTATGCAATTCAAGAGTATGAACAGAAGGTACAGATACATGATTCGTCTCACAAGCTTTCCAACAGTTCGAAATGGTTACACACAGATGAAGTAATAGGAAATACAAAACTACAGCTATTTATCTGTCTACACTAGCTAGAAGCAAAAAGGTACAAGTTTTGACTCAGTCTGGTCTCCTTGTGTCTTCACAGGATCTTCCGGACACCACTCGATGATCCCCGATCATCGGCAGACCGAGGTTGGCGGATGCCCAGCGCCCTCGGTGCGATCCATGGACGACATCGTCCGGATCTGCGGTAGCTTCTTCATGACCATCGATCTGGCTCGGGCTTTTGGCTCACGATGATGGTCCGACCGCACCTCTTGATAGCGACGGTGCCGATGAATCCAAAAGGCCCTCGCAAGATGCCTGACCACAGGATCCACCTGTAGAAAGAGGAATATCTTCAGCGGTTCCTTGGTCCTTGCCACGTCAGCAGCCTCACGCTGCACACTGCACGCTGCTCACGCTGCTGCCTAAGGAGCTCACGCTCGCACTCTTGCCTCGTCTCACAGACCACACATCCTGTTGGTCCAAAACTTGCCGATACATATCATTGCTGGTACAAGTATTCCATCAGTTCTCCGGAACTCGAATGGGATGAGTAGAGGAAGTAGGGCCACGGATGGATGGATCAGTGGGACGCCTAAAGAGGCCTGCCCACAGCCATACCATGCCCCACCAGAGGGGGGTCGAGAGAGTAATGGCGATCTCACTCTCGGCCCTCTTGTTTTTCTTTTTGTTGATGTTACGCCGAGCCCAATAGAACAGTGGATCAAGATGATCTGACGGTTGTCCTTTTTCCAACATTCCCCTCCTTGTCGATCCAGCGCTGATGAAGTTGGAGCCGACAAGTGGAAAAAGAAAAGAGACCCCCCTGCGAGAAGAGAGCCGGGAGGACGGGGACGAAAAAAAGAGGAACAGTGCGAGGAACGGGAATGCACCACAAACGAAATCCCCCCCGGGCCAACCAAGACTCGCTGAGAGAAAAAAAAGGAGAGAAGTCTGGAGCAGCAAGACGCAGGGTGTACAGTGGGCCGGTGAGAACGTTTTAGCCCGGGCAACGCCCCGACGGCTGAGAGATAGACCGGTCCCAACAGCATACCTTGCCCAGACTTGGGGGAGTGGACCCCCTCCCGCGCATCCGGCCCGTAGGGTGAGCTGAACAGGGGGCAGCCCACCCATGGGGGTCTGACAGAGGAGAGCAAACGAGCTGAATATAGATGGAGAGAAATTGAAGTTTAGACGGCGTGGATCCAGCAACGAAGCAGGACAGGAGGAGAAGGTGTTGGCGTTATGCGAGGACCGAGGCGCGAGAGGAAGACAAAGTGCAAGGAGAGAGAGAGAGAGAGAGAGAGAGAGAGAGAGCAGTGGCAGGCAGAAGCAAGAGGGGGTGGAGAAAACGGTCGGACACAACCTGCGTCCGTGCCAACGCCTCGTGTGGGGGGCACGGAAGCGGGAAGCGACGACGGTTCCACCAAGGACAGTCTCCATCCATCCCAACGCCTCATCTGGGTGGGACGGAAAGAGAGAGCCAGGAAGGAGCGACAGCAAGAGGAACCGAGAAGAAGGAAGACAGCACTGATAGGATTCAGGACGAGGAGAGAAGGCCCATGCGGGCGCAAAGATGAGTGTGGTGGTCAGCAGATTGGGCTTTGGTGAGGATGTCAGCAGTTTGGTCAACAGTGGGAAGGTAGTGCATGATGACTTCGCCTTCTGCAACAGCGTCGCGAACGTAGTGGTACTGCCGACGGACGTGCTTGGTACGGTCA
>SZWC01021840.1:15772-29516 GCA_023375785.1 Penium margaritaceum | reverse complement strand
GGAAGCTCACCCGGCCTCACAGCCATGAGAGAACAATGGCAAAAGGACAGCGGCTGATGACTCTGCAAGCACGTTGACAATCGACACAGTGGAGACAAGAAGACAGACAATGCCTGTCAGAGCAGCGGTGGAGAGGGAAGAGACAGAAGCCACTGTGGAGACGAGGGCGAGCACGTGCTCTGAGTTATTTTTTAGGGTGATGTAGAAGCTGTGGCCTGCGTTGACACATGGATGGAGGTGACTACGCTAGCAAGAGCAGTGATGGCCTTAGCTGCCGCAAAGGCAAGTGCGTTGGCTGCACCGGCAACCTGGATAGGAACGTTGCCGCTGCACCGGCAGGCCCTAGAGAGATAGCAGTTACACTGTAAGCCTCGATGGCCTCCCCAGTGGTAGTGCTGGCAGGTACACAAGCCGCGCGTGCAGAAGCAGTGAAGGTAGAGGCAACCACAGTAGTGGATTCTAGAGCAGCCTAAAAGACAAAAGGAAATATCACTGGAGATGGATGGGCCACGTGACGCAGTTGTAGAAGCAACACGAGTGGAGGGATCTGCGCAAGCTGGAAGGGCATGTGCTGCAGTACAGTCTAAAGCAGGTGCTCCAGCCGCTCCTCTGACTGATGTCGTCCGACACTGCCGGTGGGTGCGAAGGGCAATAGGTAGGCTTACCGAAGTTGGAAGTGGTCAGTGATTATGCAGTAGCACTGTTCGTGGAGCATTCTACGGTGTCGGCAAGCTGTTCAAAGAATGTTGGCAGTCTTGGTTGTTCAAAATGTCCTCACATTTGTACGCATCCGCCGGGTGGTACTCCTACCTGGGGTAGTTGCCGGGACTGTTCCTGCGAGGACTCAACCACCACTTGCACTCTTGACGAGTCTCATGGTATGAAATCTCGTTTTCAGGGCTATACCTGCCCTGGGTGGCTGTTTTGGATATAGCCACTGGCTCAGTTGACAACAAAGACACCAGTTTGACTTGTACACAATGGCAGAGGCCGTTGCAATGCAGGGGACTGTTGTCGCTTGGATTTTTTCCATAGCCATTTACGCTGCTAATGTTGCTGCTTTTGCTGCTGCCCTTGTTCCTATGAAGGCTGTTGTAGCTGTTGCAGCTAATGCCAAGGTTGTAGTTGCTACTGCTACTGCTGCTGCTGCTTCTGCAACTGCTTCTGCTGCTGCTGCTGCTGCTGCTGCTGCTGCTGCTGCTGCTGCTGCTGCTGTTGCTGCGAATATTGTAAATCCTGAGGGTGCCAAGACCTAGTCTGGCGTGTGTCGAGACCAGACAATGACCAGTGATGTGGCACTCCTGCCGATGGCATCAGCGTCGGAAACTGCAGCAACTTCATGAGGGAGCTGCTGTGCCAAGGCAAGAAAGCTGATGGTGAGTTGACGGTAATGGACATGGGACATTCCGCAGCTGTTGGAAATGGTGTGGCCACAGCCAGAGACGGTGTCCCTTGCGGCTGCTTGTGTGTTGCTTTAGACATTGTTCATCAGCACGGTTGTTGCTGGAAAATAAGCAGCAGGTGATACCTGCTGTCACTTTGAACAGAACAATGGCATCGGCAGCGGGTGCGAATGTGCTGCACGGCACTGGCTATGGGTGCCAAAGCCAGTAATCAGCATTAACCGTTGGCATTGCATGTTGGCCCAGGCCTTCAGGCCAGAATTCCGGCTGCTGCAGTTAAATTTTGCCTCTATGTCAAGTGTTGGCGGTGGTGTGGCGCTGGCGGCAGAGCCGTGAGTGGTTACTCATTAGACCTCGACAAGGTAGGACTTAGTTGAATTTGCCTTTGTTGAGTTGTGGTCGAGGTCATAGGTTGTGCATTGCCGAGAATGGCTATTGCTGCCATTTAGTCCATGCAGTTACGAAAAGACTGGGACGACGGTAACAGCGCCGAGGGGAAGGACCAGGATTGATTTAATCTCCTAAGCACACATAATCATGTAGTGTAGGGAGGAGAGTCTGGGGACATCCCCAGGAGACACACACCATGGCTCAAAGATCATGGTACTTAGTGAGATTCAAGAGTTAGTTGACAGTAAGCACAAGGAGCGAGATCATAGCAAAACCAATGAGCATGACTCCAGGTCGTGCGTGATGCACGCCAAGATCACACCGCCACCCAAGGGTCGAGCTTGACTGCCTGGTATATACTGAGGACGGCTAGACACCATGGCGCGGAATAACTCAGGCCAGATGGTCCCCTTAGGAGCAGCACCAGGTTGGCAGATTGAGACTCTCCAAGAAATTCCACGTATAGTATAGGGATAGCTCTGGCATCCGAAAGCGTTAAAGAGCTAGAGCTTCCTACAAGAAAAACCAACAGTGAGAGGCACTGGGAATGCAGATCCTGTGGCCACTGGCCACTGCTTGAGTGTGTGCTGCTGCTAGCTGAGTGTGCGAGCTTCACCATGGATAGCTCCTATCTTGTGGGATAAAGCTCCAGTACAGTCACAGCACTCAGTCTCCTGTACATGTATGAGGTAGTTAGCATGTGGAGCAAGAAAGGAGGGCATCGTAGGCATGATGGACCATCAATTGAACCACAGACACTAACACTCCTCCAATACCCATATAGTAACATTGTCCACATGCCACAAAAAACCAGTTCACAACACACAACATGGACAAAGGGATCACAGGTCCCAGAGTCATGGCGACCTGCAAGACAGACAGCATGAGCACCACACTTAAAGATGTTTTGCTTAGTACATTTGTGAGAAAGCAGCTCACTTTGAATGTGTGTCCACCCAAACAACCCGAACAATGCTGGCAGCAATGCACTCACGGAAAAATTGGTGCTCAATATTGGCGTTATTTATGCTTGAAGGGTGCACACCATCATTCTCAGCAATGCCTTTTGTGTTCTGATTATCACAGCGCAGAGTGATGCATTCAATGGGAACGCGCAGTTGCTGCTACCAAACAGCCTCACACGTACCTGTACCAAGTGCAACATACTCAGCTGTGCTTGAGCTCCTTGCAATATAGCCTTGTTTGACACCTTTCCAGGAGGTAGCCGTGCTCCTAATCAAGAAGATGTAGCCTGTACGGATACAATCATCTTACTCATGGGCCCTTTCACTGTCATTTGAACCTTCGACAATGATCTAGGCATATTCCTATGCATGAAGTGGACAGAACATATCGCACCACATGCAATGCAGTCTCAAGGTGTCGCTCTCTGGGGCACTAGGTAAACTGGGACACTAATTTCACCATGAACGCTACATCCGTGTGACTAGTGCTGGCCATGTACATGAGTGAGCCAATCACGCGGAGTTAGTCCGTTACATTCACTGTCTCCCCCGTTTGGACACATCCAATGAATTCAACAGTGTCTGACCTGCTGGAATCATAGTCGTAGAAGCCGAGGGGACTGCAGAGAGCAGGGAGTCAAACCGCTCTTCCAGGCTATGCACCTACGCAGCCTGATGAACATGTACTCTCTGCTTTAAGCAAGCTCCATTCCTAGAAAGATGAAGGCTGCCCCAAGGTCCTTCATCTTGTATGCTGATTGCAAGAGACTTTTGACTTGCTCAACAGCATCCAGGGCTCGGAGATGTCATGTACAGGTCATCAATGCACTCAACAATGGCCACAAGGGGGCGAAGGGCGTATTGAGAAACAATGCAAGAACATTCATGCTCCAGTAAAAACTACCCCTCTCAAGATTAGACGTGATCTCCTGGTACCACCATCGTGGGAACTGCTTGATGTGGTACAAATCCTTGCATAGTGCACATACCTTGTTGGTGCTGTCAATGAAGCCAGGGGGTTGGATCATGTAGATCTCTTCATCAAGCTTGTCATGAAGGAAGGTGTTGTTCACATCCATTTGGTTAATTTCCCAACCACGTAGAGCAACAAGACTGAGGAGGGTACGTGCGGTGGTGTAACGTCCTCCTAGATTAAATGTGTCACCAAATTTTATGCCAGTGATAATCCCTTGGCCTTGAGGCAAGCTTTGTACCGCTTGACCAAGTTATTTGGGTTCAGCTTTCTACGGTAAAACCATGTAGCTGAGATAACCTGTCTTCCAGATATTATGTTGACAAGATCAAACACACCATACTCAACCAAAGCCTTCTGTTTATCTTGCATGGATTTTTCCCACAGAGTAGAATTAGCACCCTTGCGAGCCTTGTGAACATTCATGGGCTCTGGAGGCAGTGAAGAGAGAGCAGCAGCAGCAAAGCAATATTCCGCACACCCAAAGATAGACATGCCAACGGTGTGGTAAAATCCATGTTCAACAAGAAGATATCCAAGGGTAGTGCTTTAATGAATGATTGACACGGAGGTGGACCAGTTAGCAGATGTGATGAGACCCAGAGCACGGAGCCCGGCGTCACCTGACAAGGTTGTGCAATTTGGCGTGGTGGAACAAAGCGATGAGGCGCCATGATTGGGGACAGAAGACGTGTGACTCTGGGCAAGGAGAGCATGCAGATGGCCATCCTGGACGTAGGGAGAGAAGGGGGGTGCCAAGGAGGCTGCTGGCAAGAGTGGAGAGGGCAGCGCTGATGGAGAATGAGAGGCAGAGGGCACAGGAAGTGCCAACGAGGACAAAATGGGCACAGGTAATGTAGGAGAGGAAGGAGAAGATCCAGATAGCAATTTGGAGGATGAGGCATTGGTGAGCTGAGGAGGCGACGACAGAGAGACGTAGCCTGGGACAAAAAGAGAGAGTGGGTACTGGAAGGAGCCATGCAAGCTGATTCTACATCAAAAGTAAGAGAGGACAAGCTTATGGTAGGGTCATACACCTTGACCTGAGCCAAGGATGCAGTAGATTAGATGGCAGAGAGCCTCTCCCAAGCCAAGAGAGGTGGGAGAAGAAATAGGTGACAGGTCACATTTGGACATGTCCTCAAAGAAGAGGGTATTGTGGGACTCAAAGACGCAACACTGGACAGGATCCCAGAAGCACAACACACTGGAGAAGGAGGAGACTCCAAGAACGATGCAGAGATGACCATAAGGGGTCCTCTTGCACTCACAATTTTCATCACGAAGCCACACAACAACTACGGAGCTTCATACATGAACAAGACGTAAATCAGCACAATGAATGTTTCACTTTTCAAACAGGGTGACATGACAATGGAGCAGATCGTGATGAACAAGATTTCAAACCCAAGTCATACATGACAGCTTCAAAATTAGAGAGTGGAGAATGACCGGAGGCAGACAGAGGAGAATTCATCCCATCATCAAGTGTGAAATTCCAACGTTCAAAGATGCCATTTAATGGAGTGTGTAGGGAGCAGACATATCCATGGACACATCTTGGATCTCAAGCAAGCATGAAGTGGGATCAAAGAACTAACCCCCATGGTCACAGCAAAATATGTGGAGCGAACAATGGCAGGCCCATTAAAAAAATGTCAGTGACATCACTTTTGTGACAAAGAGCAAACACCCAGTGGTATTGGGAGAATTTATCGATCAGACACAAGACGTAGCAACCCAGGCCATCCAAGAATTCATGGGGAAGGGATCCCATGACATCAACATGCACAAGGTTACGCGGGTGAGAGGTCACAAAGTCAGCAATCCTTAAGGGAACACAGTTGACACAGTCTGTAGAAGATGGAGCGGGGAATATGGCAGTGTCAAGACCAGGTGGATTGTGCAGCATGCGGATGATGGCAGAAGTGTGGATGAGGAGGCAGTGCAAAATTTGATTATGCTCGAGTGAAAGAGAGGATGCCACATGGATAAATGCAGAGGTACCAGAAGATGAGGAAAGAGAGATAGGAACGCAAAACAGGAGGTCACAATGAATCCCACAAAGCACAACCTTGCCAGAGGAATGGATGAAGACTGTGCCAAAGCCACGGCTAGATATAAAGTCCGTGCCTTGCTCGTCAAAGGTGGTCACAGACACCAAGCTGACCTCTAAGGCAGGAACGTACAGGACATTAGGCAAAAAGAGGTCCCCATTTGGCCCAGTGAAATGGACAATATCAACATCTTGAATATGGTCACGTTTCCTAGAGCCGGTGTACACAAAGCACACCGAGCCGACAGGACCGAGGGAGATGAAGGATGAGCGACAGGAAATCATGTGGTGGGTGGCCCCAGTGACACGAGTGGTTGGGAGCACAAGACAGACTGCAACTGTGCTAGATTGGGAAACACAGGAAGATTTAGAGACCCCAAGAAGGTGAGGGAAGGTACGGGACTGCCAAACTTTAATTCAAGGAGAATCATCAATCAGACATCCTTGAACTTCCCCAAATGATGTGCCATGAAGGGCTCTACTAGACTCACACATAACGGAATGGGACGTCTATCACAGCCTCACCTCCTTGATCATGTAGTTGAACTATTTTGATAAGCCGCTTCTTGAGGACACGCTCCTCAACGTGATGAGTGCCATGCATGTCCTTGCTTGGAGGTGGCTAAGGAAATCTGACACCAACCCGAGATCAGGTGGGTGGTGTGTAGTGAGGAGAGGGTGGTCCAAATTAAGTGGGTCCCATGGGTGGTGGTACCTAGCTCCAAGAGGAGATGGTGCCCGTGGCCATGTGCAAGGAGCTATGGTCAACGTAGGACGTGGCAACAGAGAAAAAAGAGGAATTCTTGGCCACAGTGATGTTGGCGGTTTTAGTGGCAGAGGAGGTGAGTGATGTACGAGCTTAATGGGCCTACATGGAAGATGCAAGGCAGACATCGTCACAAGACACGGGACACTGTGGGATAGAATGTCTTGACGTCCCACAGTTCCAGCAAGTGATTGCTGGTGGGGTGTGGGCGCTATTGGCACCCCATCCTCCATGTCCACGACCTCTGTCCCATCCTCGGCCATGGCCACCGCTGCCATGACCAACATCCTAGTGGGAGTGTGATGTGGCCGTGGAACTGGTAGATGTGGAAAAGGAAGTGGTGGACATGGAGGTAAATGAGCATGAAGATGTGGTGACTGTCACCACAGTAGTGCGATGGAGGCGTCAATTCTACAAACTTTTCCACCAATCTGTGAGACGACCCATTGGAAAAAAGTAGAGGGAGCCAATGCGAGGGAGTGAGATGGGTGGAACAAACTCAGCAACAAGACATTCAAGCTTAGTACAAGGATCATGCACGTGAAGATCAGACAGCTTGGGGATCAAACCAGCCACAATGGAGAGAGAAGCAGAGATTTGGACAAACGCGGCTTTGTCAAGGTCACCAAGGAGACGCAGACTTCAGACCCAATGCGCATCAGCAGATTAATTTGCACTCATACACAGATGGTTAAACTGGACAGGGTGAGCACTCTGGACGGAATGACCGGTGATAGTTCTGCAGCGGCAGATGAGGGAGTATGCTCCAACGGGATCAGCAAGAGTGTGTCATATTGTGTCAGCGATATACATGCCAATAACATCTAGAAGATCATAAAGTCCAGAAATGATCAAGGCATGTACTGCACAAATTGCCTCATTGGAAGAGGGATGAATGGAGGTGTGGCAGGAGGATCAGCAAGAGAGTAGTACTCCCAAAGGAGCTCACCTTGCACCCAAGAACGAAAGCATGTCTCCCATGACGAAAATGTCAGCTTGGACTTGAAATGATGTGGTGAGGTTTCACAGTCCTTCTATTGCTGTGGGATTGTGAGTTGTGAAATTGTACAATTGGAAGAGACCAAGCCATGGGGAGGTGTTGCAGGGTTGCTGGCTGCCACCCCTGCTATAGTAGATCCAGAGTTGAAAGCAATATCCACAGCAACCCAAGTAGCCACAACACCTCTAGAGCCCCCAGAGTCCCCAGCACCCGTAGCACCCACAACACCAGCAAAGGAGGACATGGAGCTAAGAAAATCCATGACTATGTCTACTATAGCAACAGCCATCTCAGTCTTGGCATCGACGACACACTGAAGTTCTTCTCAGAGACGAAGAAGATCAGCCTACGCCTCATGTAGGGCTTCCTGCAAGGCCTCAACAGTGTTTGTGACCTCAGGCATGATGGGGACTGACTGAGTGGAGGGGAGTGCACAAGCAAGAGATGTGATTAGTGAAGACTAAAAAATACAAGACGAAGTTCTCACCACTCTAACGCTGTGAGAGAAGAGAGAAAAGAGGAGGTACAACTGCTGCTGTAGATGAAGCAAGCACGGAGATCCAAGCTACGATGGCCAGCTTGAGACACAACAGTGCAGTCACCGTGCTACATGCAACGGCTGCAGCCACGGATGTAACCAACACGTCAATGCCGGCGTGATGTGCAAGTGTCCACGACTCCCTAGAGGGAATGAGGACTACAGCAGCAGTCGATGTGCAGATGGAGCTGACTTTGCCTGAGGTAGTGTCAGCTACTATGACGGTTGTAGTGGCAACAGCGGATGAGGAAGGAACTACCTATACATCAATGTTGGCAACAGAAGCTTCTAGAAGAGAGTAAGAAGAAGTTGCTTCAGTGTAGGCACCAGTGGGAGCCCTGCTGACTCTAGCAGTGACAGGGAATGTGGCCGCTACACCCGCTGTTTTATCAAGAATAGCCCCAGCAAGACTGAATGTGTCAGAATGTGAGGGAACAAATGGAACAATCCTTGGTTGCTTGGTTTGATTGGCCGCATCAACTGGAGAGGCATCAGAGTTACTATCTGGATGAGCCTGTTGCTCAGGAGGATGTATTCCTAGAGAGCAAGCTGGGATGCACTCCGCAGTGTACAAAACAATTTCAGCCTCTCGGTCTCTCACCTCCACAAACCGAAGGACGTCCTCGCGCCAGTATGCAGCTGAGAGCTTGCGTACCCAGAGTGGCACGTCAGCGTCATTCCCGTCCAGCCACACCCAACGGTTGGTGTTTGACGGTATCTGAGTGCATCCTTATGTTGTTGTCCAAGATGTGCTCTCCTTGTAATCGCACGTCCCATGAGAGGAGTGCTCTACAATCGGTGAGTCGACCATGAGGGGTTGAGAGCGGTAGTAGGATGTCTTTGTTTTTGTCACAATCTTGGAGACAACAATGCAGCTCGTCCCAAGGTCGGGATACACAGTATGGGAGGAGCGTGGACCTCTGGCTAGCTCTTGCTGCTGTTGCTATGGTCGTGAGGGTTGTGGCAGCAGTGGATTCAACCAACAGAGAGGGGTGTAAAGAAAAGACCAATTTTTTATTTTATTTTTATGGCTACGGCTGCAGCCAGACGCTGCTGATGCTGCTGTTACTGCGGTTTCCAAAGGGTTGCAGCGAGAGTGCTTCGACCTTAAGATGAGGGTGTTGGAAGAGGCGCTGTTATTGCAGCTACCGCAATGGCTACGGTTTTGGGCAGAAGTCAATGATGCTACTGCCGTTTCAATTCCAAGGGTTCTGGTGACAGTGCTGTGATCCCGAGATGAGGGTGTTCGGATAGGTGTTGTTCCTCTTGCTGTGGCTACAACTGTAGCTATGGAGAGATGTTGCTGATGATGTCACCGTTGCGCTTCCGGCAAGAGTGTGTTGACATCAAGATTAAGGTGTCAAAAGAGATCGAGAGAGACCCAGTGGCTGTAGCTAGATGCTGCTGTTGCTACTCTTGCTACGGCTCCAATGGCTGCAGTGGCAGTTTGGTGACCCCGAGATTAGGTTCCCGAGAGTGTTCCAGGTAGAGTTGGAGGTGGTGAAAAAAATTCATTGTTGCTGCCGTTGCTGTAACTGCGACAGGCGCTTGTCAGGAATTTCGCCCCTCATCATGCCGTTGTGTGAGTGGTGAGGTGGCTGAAATCTTGTCAGCACCAAGATGCCAGCTCACACATGCGCAAGTGGGCATGAGTGCTGCACAGCACCACACACATGTGGCCTACATCATCTGAGCGCACTGGCAACATCGGCATCATCGACAGAGCAGTGCTCGCAGCAAAGGAGCCGTGAGAAGCTGGCTGGCACAGGAGATCTAGAGCATGGCACAGGGCCAAAATGCCTATGGCCATGGCTAATGACGAGGCGGCACTTGAGGCCGGCCACTTTGCCATGTGGTAGAGATGCGGCCATGTGGCTGAGTCGTCGACTTTTAAGATAGACCTTAGCATGGTGTGTGCTTGTGTGATCTGATAGTGTCTCCATAAAGTAGAAAATTTGCTGGAGGTAATGCAACTTGAATCGTAGCAATCGGCCTAGAAATGAGGAAGATATGGCTTGTCANGCCTATGGCCATGGCTAATGACGAGGCGGCACTTGAGGCCGGCCACTTTGCCATGTGGTAGAGATGCGGCCATGTGGCTGAGTCGTCGACTTTTAAGATAGACCTTAGCATGGTGTGTGCTTGTGTGATCTGATAGTGTCTCCTTAAAGTAGAAAATTTGCTGGAGGTAATGCAACTTGAATCGTAGCAATCGGCCTAGAAATGAGGAAGATATGGCTTGTCAAAGTTGGGTGGTGCAGCCAGCCGGATTTGGTCAGCTGACTACTCGTCCATCCAAAAATGGGTCTGACAGTAAGGTGTTCGACTCTCAGCACACAGAAAAATGTCAAGGCGCCCCTTGGGGGATGCTAGACCAATATCCCATGGTTCATTGGAGCCAGAGGCGCCACTGGAGACCAGGGTGCTTCGGACGTCCGTCAATCACGCTGGTGGTGTGACAGACGGCTGAGTTGCAATGATGCACGTGGGAGAGCGTAGCGGGCACTAAGCTGCTCCGAATTGCACGTGGTTTGGTGCGTTGTAAAGCTTGTGAGAAGAAGTATAACTCGTCAAATAATGTATGTGTCCATTAAGTGACTCAAAAAAACGTCATCTCCGTTCGAAGTTCCCCTCCTGTGTTCCGCCATGGTTCTGCTCATGTGACCTCTCACATTCGGTGTGGCGACCAAAAGCGCACCGCCAGTCAAAACTGTTGTCGTTCACCATGCCTTAAGCTCCCACCCTTGTGAGAGTTGTGTGCCCGGTTGTGGAAATTCAGGAAGTGATTTCTGACAGCGCTACCGATGCCTACATCATTGCGGCTACAAGAGATTGCAGCAACAAGAGTGATGCGAGTAATGTAGTGACGTGAGCAATGCAATTTCAGTTGGCAGCTGAGCAAGTGTTTCTACTGCCGACATTGTTGTGGTTGTGAAAATTAGTCACAGCACCATGATAGGGGTCAGAGAATGGTTTAGAATGTAGAATATAGAGAGTGTGGGGAGGATGGTCTCTCCTTGTTCTAATACCAACAGTTAACATCCTATGCACAGAGAATCATGGAATGAAGGAAAGAGAGTCTGGGATGATCCCCACGAGACTCACGCCATGGCTCAAAGCTCATGGAATTTAGTGAGATTGAAGAGCTAGTTGACACTGGGAATTAGGAGCAAGAGTTAAGTAAAATTGGTGAGTGTGACTCCCGTTCATGTGTGATGCACGCCGAGATCAAACCGCCACTCGGGGGTCGAGCCCGACCGCTCGGTATATGATGAGGGCGGCTACTAACCTTGGCATAGAACAACTTTGGCCAGGTGGGCCCCTAAGGATCAGCACTCAGTTAATAGAATGAGACTTCCACAGAAATCCCATATACACTATGTAGATAGCTCAGGTATCCTGAAGTGTCAAAGAGCTACAACTCTCCACGAGCAAAACCAACAGCGAGAGTTACTAAGGCTTACATAGGTAGTGACAACTGCCGGCTTAAGCCGCCTAGCATGCAAGAGATTTTCACACTCGAGCCATGGCGGTGTCAAGATCAAGGAGTTAGAATCCTTGTGTGAAATGTAGAAAGATTTAACAGCAAACGGGAGTAACAAGCGAGAGGTGATAGCATCCCGTTGATCGGGCCGCCCACTTCAAGGGCTCAACGTGGGCCCGGCTGCCACCCGGGGGTCGAACTGAACCGGTCAGCAAAATGCCGCAGTGGTTTTCTCACACCCGGGTATAACTGTGAGTGTGGCCCCGCAGGATCAGCAACCCAGTGCTTAACACAAACACTCCTATCTAGGCATGCATATCAACATGAAGAAACCCACATGGACCACAAGCGTATGTGAATGGATGTCCCCCTTTATGTAACTCTCCAATGTTAGCTACGCAAATGCTAATCATACCATGCTAAAACCAGCAATTCTGCTCTCAGGCACAACTGAACATGATGCAGCTCGCCCCAATGTTGCACCCGGCTGAGACACCAGGGATGCATGGTCCACAACGTGTGCGCCTCGAGCTTCATGTCAGTTTAGTCACCCGCAGTGATGGTGTGTATATGTGGATGGATTCAAGAGGTCACTTGCGTGTCTTACAGTCACAAGTAACACTCCCACATTACCCACAGACGAACACCCTACACACCACTAAGAGTAAAGCAGCACAAAGCCACATCAATGACAGTGACTGACAAGGAGTATGCATATCAACCAAGGGCATCACGTGCATGCAGCAGACCAGTAGCATGCATAACAGCCTTGAACATCCCACTGCTAAGAGCTTTGGTGAGAAATTTTGCACGCTGCTGACGAGTGTCGACCCAAACAACCTGAATTTCTTCAGTGGCAATGCGCTCACGCACAAAGTGATGCTCAAATTTGATGTTCTTAGTGCGTGAGTGATGCATGCCGTCATGCTCAGCAATTTCCTTGGTGCTTTGATTTTCGTAGTGCAATGTGATGAATCGGATGGACACACGAAGCTCTTATAGCAGGCAGGACAGCCACAAATTTTCACATGTACCTGCTCCAAGCGCTGCGTACTCTACCTCACTGGAACTACGTGCAACACATCCTTGTTTTCCACTCTTCCTATTTATGCTTAATCACTCCAAATCCATACACAACCTGACTTGTGTACAAGAATAGATTATATGACAAAGAACCTTCGAAGAATGAGTTCTAGAACAAAAGCAATACTTCTTGGAAATTTCTTGTATGTGTATTATACATATAGTCATTTGTGTACATCGCTTTGTAACATTCATTGAACTTACCCGAGTATTTGATTCTGTCTAGAATTTTAAGGAAAAAGTAAATAAGATTCTTTTGTTGAAAATATTTTACAAATATGTTTTACCTTATATGATATAGTGTGTGCCAAAAGGAGTATGTTGGGTTATATCTGTAATATTATAGTTGTTTTATTATATTGAAAGACGTTCGTGCCTAACGCAGGTCATTTCTGCATGAAGCGGGGTAGATTACCGATCAAGCAACAGGACTGCAATAGCTTGCCTGGTGCGAGAGTAGCAGTCAAGTCCTTGCTGCCACTGTCGCTCGAGCGGCAATCCGAAGGTGAATTTTTTCTTCTTCGGCGAGGGGACGGGGGCTGGAGAGGGCAGTTCCGGTCACATATCGGGTCATTCAACCCCATTCCTTCGAGGTTTCGAAGGAATGAGGTTGAGGCTTGTCCCCCCCCCCCTCTCGAAGGCAAAAGTTTATTAGCGGATTGCATCGGAAAGTGTATTTGATGAGAACCGATTTAGTACATAAATGTATCAATGCGCTTGTGTTTTCTTTTCCGAGAACGTACACTACAAT
Source organism: Penium margaritaceum (assembly GCA_023375785.1). Classification (NCBI taxonomy): domain Eukaryota; kingdom Viridiplantae; phylum Streptophyta; class Zygnematophyceae; order Desmidiales; family Peniaceae; genus Penium; species Penium margaritaceum. Next base: position 16,107 of record SZWC01021840.1, on the reverse strand, counting down.
CATGCAACCTATTCAGTACTCAAGTGTATCGATACACTTGTGTTCTTGTTTTGCGTACTTATGATACATTACCCACTATACTCCACCGATACACTCGATGTGTTTGGAGGGGGAGGTATCGACGTTCGATCTCCCCCCCCCCCCTCTGACCTCGAAGTGAATCGAGGGATTGTTTCGGATCATGTATCCGACAAGTAAAATACGTAGTACACTAGTGTCTTTTGTTTTGCATACTTACGATACACTGACCTCTACTCACCTCCGATCGACTCGTTGTGTTGGGGGGTTGGAGGGTATCAACGCTCGACCCCCTCCTCTCCTTGACATCAAAGTTA